>JAVRRP010000798.1:0-13840 GCA_036872775.1 Oleoguttula sp. CCFEE 5521 | reverse complement strand
CCCCTTCCAGTCTTCACCCTCGGCTGCCCAAACCCATTATTCTTCGCAATCGCCGGATCGTCCTCCTCCATCGCGTCGTCCGGACCCGGCCGTGCGTGAAGTTTTGCGAGTGCGGAAGCAAGATCCTCAGCATGCACCTCCTTGTTTGGAGGGCCCTCGTCCCTCATCTCCCACCCCATAGGCGGGGAGGGCGGAGGAGAGATGAAGAACAGTCGATCTGCTTTCGGGAGGTGGAGATGTTGATCCTCGGGATTTATCCGCGTTTCTTGACCGAAGTACACTCGTACTCTGTT
The DNA here is from genome assembly GCA_036872775.1 of Oleoguttula sp. CCFEE 5521. NCBI lineage: Eukaryota > Fungi > Ascomycota > Dothideomycetes > Mycosphaerellales > Teratosphaeriaceae > Oleoguttula > Oleoguttula sp. CCFEE 5521. The sequence goes on along the minus strand of JAVRRP010000798.1, from coordinate 13,547 downwards.
TCCTAACACCGTCTCGCCATCCAGCGCCTTTCGCATTGCAATGGCATCTTCGGTGGTGTAGAACGTGACGATTATGCGGCGGAAGGATTTGAGTGGGCTGAAGGAGTAGAGGGGCGCTTGAGCTATGAGAGCTGCTTGGATTGATTGCAGGTTTTCGGGGGCGAAGATGTCGAGGGAGGCGAGGTTTGTTATGAGGAGGGTGTTGCTCGGGGGCGAAGGTGTGATCAGAGGTGGCAGGTCTGAGAGGTCGATTGACAGGTTTGGTGATTGTCGTCTTGAGCGTGGTGGGGATGTGGATGGTGGCGTTGAGAGATCCATTGCCATGATGGCTGTGTGGCGTGCGCACGCTGAAATGGCTGCTAGCTAGGTTCGAGAGTGTTCGCGCGGTAACAAGAAGTTTTGCTGTTGAGAAATGAATCGCTTACCTGCTTGTATGCGGATATTCTGCTATCAAGTGTATGCACAGTGAGGCGCAGTCGGCGGCAAGTCGCGGACGTGATGTCGGCAGCAGCGATGGACGTTTGCTTCTCTCACCTTCTGTATTCGCATGTACTGTCTCTTATCGGTCGAGCCAAGACACAGCACCGCCTCTGCCTATGCGACGGTGCAATCTGGCCTCAGTAATGATTGCGACTTGGGCTGTGGTGGTGATGGAGACAGGCTGAGCACAGCTTCGCCAAGACATGGTCTGGCCTTCGCAATGCGGCGTGGCGAACTGACGACAGCATTACTGCGCCATGGAGATGCGATGCGCTCGGAGCAGCCTGCTGTAGGGACGACGCTGACGAGACGATGTAGAGCATCCATAGCGCGTTGTGAGTGGAATGCTGGAGCGACATTGAGGACGGTGTCTCCTTCGCCGCCGGGGGAGATTTCATCTGCACATGACTTTTTGAAAGCACAGAAGACTATGAACGAAGCGACTATCACGAGCTTCTTGTCGATACATCAAACCTGGCCGTGGCTCGGTGTGCCAATAATGAACCGATGGGAGCTCCTTCGATTGCAGACTTCGCTCGAGCCACTACACGCGCTGCTGTGCTGAAGAATGGGACATGGCTGCTCCGACGAGAGCGCCGGAGTCCTGCACTATCACTACGACTGAATGGATCTGGGTACACCGATCCGCTGGAGCGTCAGTTCATTTCCTTGCATGCTCATATGTGCTGCGGTCTGATGCTGGACCGGAGAGACCCTGGTGTTGGCGAATCTGGGAGTGTAAAGATGTTCCCCTTCATACACTCGCACATTCGTACATTCGTACACTTATACGCACACGACATGTGTGTCTAGTCATCCAATGTTGTTGGTATGGAGTCAGCCTCGGATGTAGCTTTCTTCAATTCTGCTCATTGGACGAACGAGACTACTTCATCTAGCTTCAGGTATAGCATGCTCCGCTTCGAGAACATGGACTATGCTGGACACCGTGATACCGAAATCCGCTGCTCACAGGTACACCTGACCCCTGGTCGACCAGGCATGCAACGACTTAGATGCCACTCCAGTCGCACTAAACCGGCCATGGTACTCAGCGAGACGCCATATGAGTACCAGGTGCTTTCCATTTACAGAAACCCCCTTCCGATTGCACCATCAACGCTCAAGCTTAGTGATTTACACTGTCGAAGCGAAGTTCAGGTCCTTTCAACCGTAACACCTCAGGTCGAAGTGATAAGTTCCCCTTGTGCATAGGTAACCGCGCGAGTCACGAGTGAGCCATGTGTGCGGTGCCTGGGCTGCACTGTGGACCTGCTTCGGACGTAACCCCACAACTAATGCTTCTCCGGAATCCGAGGAGTGGAGAACTGAGCATAGGATGAGTAGCTGCAGGTCATACCTGCTATCACCTGCACAACAGTCAAAACTTAAGTACTCGCTTCGCAAAGATGCACGCAATAAAGACTTTCGCTATATACCGGCGCGCTATGTTCCCGAAGCCCAAGCCGAGGCACAGAGTTATAGTGGCGTTTTAGCCTTCACTTGGGCGTACCAAGCAAACCCAACGGCGCGCTACTCTACCTGGCGCTGTCATGTTTGAAGCAACTTCCGATGAGGGGTGCATTCTCGGACAAGTCATATAGGCAGGCTGCGTTGTCGTCCTTTGTGGCCGGTGTGTCGACCGAGTGTTGCTGCTGAATTCCTCCTTCGACTATTGCTAAGTATGGCGAACTTCAGGTTTCTCAGCGTAATTTTTGCTACCCTTCTCTCCATCTCCTCTGTTGTTGCGCAGCTTGTTGTCCCAGCTCTCGACCCATTCTACGCACCGCCAGCTGGCTTTGCGGCCACAGCACCAGGCACGATCCTACGCACACGGAAAGTCCAGACATCGTATGCACCACTTCGCACCTTGAAGACTTCATTGCAGTTGAGCTGAACACAGCCCGAACAGGTTTCTTGGTCTCATCCCAGACCCAGTCCAAGCATGGCAACTCCTCTATCGCACCCGCGCCGTCGACGGCTCAGCCATTGCAGACGTAACGACAGTCTTCAAGCCCACGAACGCACTTACCGATCGCTTCGTTTCCTTCCAGACCGCATATGATGGAGCTGCACGCTCTGGAGTCTGTGACCCAAGCTACAACTACCTCCTCGGCTCACCGCAGATCGACCTCATCTCATCGGCCGAGTACTTCTTGCTGCAATCCTACCTGCAAAGCGGCTACATCGTCTCTTCCGCGGACTACGAAGGCCCGGACGCTACCTTTGGCGCTGGAAGACTCGCGGGATGGGGCGTTCTTGATAGTATGCGCGCTGTCATCAATTTTAAGGGTACTCTTGGCTTGACTACTAGCACGCCGAAGATTGTCGGGTATGGGTACTCTGGTGGCGCTATCGCTACTGGTTGGGCTGCTGGGCTTCAGCCGACGTACGCTAAGGAGCTGAACATCAATGGCTGGGCTATGGGTGGTACGCCTGCGAATCTTACTGGAACTGCGCTGTTCATTGATGGGACTACGTTTGCTGGCTTCCTGCCACAGGCGCTGGCTGGTCTTGATGCGCCGAGCTCCTATGCTAAGCAACTCGACGTAAGTAGTCCCTACGAAGCGTTCCGCATTCAGATAGCTGACTATATTACCGTCACAGCCCATTTACGCTCGCTACCTGACCACGTACGGCAAGGGCGTAGTCGCCGCCGCTAAACAGATCTGCGGCAGTGAGAACATACTAACCTTTATTGGGCAATCTATAAGGGCTTCGTACTTCCAGACGTACGGTCGAGATGTGCAGAACGAGCCAACGATTCAATCCGTTCTCCGCCAACAGACGATGGGCGTGTATGTCTCCCTCATATAGTTAGCCTCACTAGTATTCTGCTGACTTTCGTGACTAGGAACCGCAACGAAACGCCCACAGCCCCGGTGTATATGTTTCATGCCCCTGCCGTATGTTTGATCCTCCCACGCTACCCCGACGGTCCCTCACTAACACCTCCCAGGACGAAATCATCCCCTACTCCAACGCCACAACCCTCTTCAACTCCTGGTGCAGCTACGGCGCTTCCGTCCACTTCACCACAGTCGCAGCAGGCGGACACGCCACGACCGAGATCCTCGGTTTCCCCGGCGCAATGGCCTTCGTCCAGTCCGCTTTCGCGGGCACGACGACGCCAGGCTGCAGCCAGGACACGATTGATAATGATGCTTTGAGTCCTACGGCACTCGGGGCGAATTTGGAACCGGAGCTCGTGGGGCTGATTAACGTGTTGCTTGCGGCTGGCAAGGGGGATGCGAATATAAAGGCGGATCCTAGCGTGTTGGGGAAGAAGATCACGGCGTGAGCTGCTTGTCAGTTAGCGGGCGATGGATCTATAACACGACATTGACGATTCACTGCAACGATGGCGAGAAGTCAAGTACTGTTATGAACAAAGATGTTCATATGAGGTAAACGTGTATTCATGTCCTTCGGTCTAGGCTCGAGAATCTCCCAGAAATTACTGCATTGCGCATCATTGCCGTGAGCAAGCCGATGTGAGCACCAGCCACCAGACGTTCTAGAGATTTGGGGCAGCCATGATAGACTAGTGACGACATGATTGGGACTGCGTGATTTGGTTGAGTATGGTGTATGACCTACAGTCACTGTATTCAAAGCTCTGTGTCACGTCTTCTCGCCGTTCTACAACTTCCCACCCCTCTCCTTCTTGAACTCCTCCGAGAACGGCTGATCCGTGTAGCCATCCTCACTCTCGGGCTTGTAGAAGGTAGAGCGGTCATAGGGGTTGAGGTCTATGCCGTGTTGAAGTCTGTAAGCCAGATCCGGATTGCTGATCCAGTACCTCCCAAACACAATCGCGATCTCCCGGTCCTTATATTCTTCCTCCACCGCGCGCTTCGCACTATCCGGCTTGAAACCCCCAGCGATCAACACAGGGCTATCTTTCGGCCAAAGCTCAACAAGCGGATCGATCTTTTCCGTCGCTTCGGCGTCCGCGGAGCCAGAGATGCGGGATTCGACGAGGTGGAGATAAGCTAGCTTCAAGTCCCGGAGTCCTTTGATGAGATGCGAGAACTGCGGGAGCGGATCTTCCATCTTCATTCCCTGGAACGTGGAGAATGGCGACAGGCGGATACCAGTCTTCTCCGCTCCTACGGCGTCGACGACGGCTTTCGCCACATCGAGCGCGAAACGGGCGCGCTTCTCGATGCTCCCACCGTACCCATCCGTACGGTGATTTGACACGTCTTGCGTGAATTGATCGATTAGGTAGCCATTCGCTGCGTGGATCTCTACGCCGTCGAACCCTGCACCCTCCACAGCGTTCTTGGCCCCGGTAGCGAAGTCAGAGACGTATTGCTTGATCTCGCTTTCCTCGAGGGCTCGAGGGACGTGGCCGCCTTCGGACATCGGGATGGCGGAGGCAGATACAACGTCGCCACTACCCTCCTTGCGCTTCTGCTCCGGGTCCGCAGCCCTGCCCAGCGCCCAAAGCTGCAGGTAGATCAAGCCGCCCTTCTCGTGGACACCAGACACGATGTCCTTCCAGGCCGCGATCTGCTCGGGTGTGACGATGTGGGGCAGGTTTGCCATGCCGCCTGCTGCTGCGGAGACGGGCGTGGCTTCCGTGATCAGGAGGGTGCCGGGGATGCAGGCGCGTTGGGAGTAGTAGACTTTCATCTTTGGCTGGGGGATGTGGTCGGCGTTTGCGCGGAAGCGGGTCAAGGGCGCCATTACGAGGCGGGAGGAGAGGGTGTCATTGCCGACTTTGAGGGGGGTGAAGAGGCGGTCGGCGGGAGGGGAGATGGAACCCATTGTTGCGGTAAATTGAGAGATAGTCTAATCAATAGCAACAACTCCAGCGTGAGAGCGAAGGGAACTTGTTGTCAATGGCTTTGAGTAGGAAGATTGACGGAAGGGCGTGATGTAGTCTTTTCTGACAGGAGGGCAGATAATTGATGAAAACCAGACGAGCTCACTCACTTTGCCGACATATATACACGTCTTCCACAACATCCATTCCAAAGACGTGATTTATCAGCGGCTCCATCGCGGACGCCTCTTGACGAGTGTCATGGCCCATGAAAAAGTCTCTTGGCGAATCTGCCGTGAAGTCGCAACCCAAGAACGTCATCAGGACCAAGCTTTTGTGGCGGAACTGCCGCATTGGGTATCGCAGCTTCTGCCTCAACAGCTTGTACAACCACTGCTCACTCAGGTTGGACCCATTGCAGCAGAATGGGCATGGGTTAGGTGAGGTGTCGGCATTAGCAGGCAAGCTCCACGCGATACTGCTTTCGTACTGCGATCGTAGTGCCGTTAATCGCGCCGAGTTCAGCAGAAGTTGCTGAAGGACCAGGTAAGGCAGAAAGCGTGTCGATGCGTCTATCTAGCCAGTCAGCAAAATGCTGAATAATGCTCATCTTCGTCTCACCGGCTATCATACACATCCTCTGAACTTTGTTGCAGGCTCTCGTAACGGCAATGAAGCTGAAGAGCTTCCACAGCTCCACGATCCACCAGCGACACCTACCTAGCACTTACATCCACCCCTTCATCTCTCCTCTGAACTGATCAGCCAGTTATCTTGAATATGCTCTCTGCGAGCCAGCCAACGTTCCCACTGGTAATTCCCGCCACGCTGATTCTGCCGTCCTTGGTGGCGTACACACTGCACTCCTGTGCCAGCCTCTCCATCTCCTCCTTCCCCAACCCAGTGTAAGCGAACATACCAATCTGACTCGTGATATGGCTCCAGTCGCGCTTGCTTCCGAGCTTCTCAAGGTTCTCCTTCAACAGCGCGCGCATGGTGATGATGCGGTCGGCCATCTCCTTCACCTCGCCAAGCCATTGCTTGTTCAGCGCGGGGTCGTTAAGGATTTTGCTTGCGATGCGAGCGCCGTGGACGGGAGGGTTGGAGTAGAGAGGGCGGACGAGGATCTTGATTTGGGAGTCGACCTTGGCTTTCTCTTCGGGGGAGGAGGTGACGATGCTGAATGCGCCGACACGCTCGCCGTAGAGGCCCTGGGAGTGCTGTCAGTGAGGGACCTAATTAGAGAAAGTCGTTCAACACTTACCATGTTCTTGGCGAACGACTGGGCCAGACACGGCTGATGGCCCTCCTTCAGGAAGTAACGCAAAGCGAATGCATCCTTGTCGGTATCGCCAGACGCGAAGCCCTGGTACGCCATGTCGAAGAATGGGAAGTGGCCGCCCTCCTTCATCGCATCACTGATAGCCTTCCACTGTTCCTCCGTCGGATCAATACCCGTAGGATTGTGAGCGCATGCATGCAACAACACCATGCTGCCCTTGGGCATCGCCTTGATGTCTGCGAGCATGCCATCGAAGTCCAGACCGATCGTGTCCTTGTTGTAGTACTTGTACTGCTTCACCTCAAGTCCGGAGTCGAGGAATACAGCCTTGTGGTTTGCCCAGGACGGTGTGGGAATGTAGATGGCCTTTGCGTTAGGGTAGAAGCGCTGCAGGAACGCGCCACCTATCCGCAATGCACCAGTGCCGGAGATGGTTTGGGTGATGGCAATGCGACCCTCTTTCAGGGGTGCGCTGTCCTTGCCGTATGCGAGGACTGCAGCAGCTTTGGTGAAGTCGGGCACACCGGTTATGCCGGCATACTCCTTGTCCATGTTCTCCTGCACGATCTTCTGCTCGGCAGTGCGGACTGAAGGGAGGACATATGGCTTGCCCTTGTCATCGCGGTAGGCACCTACACCGAGGTTGATCTTTTGAGGGTGCGAGTCCTTCTTGAAGGCCTCAGTGATGCCGAGAATGGCGTCTGGCGGGCCTTGGGGGACCTGCGTCCAGAATGAGGCGGCGCGAGCGCATTGCTGCTGTGTAAGGGAAAGGCGAGTAGGGGCCGCGGTGGCGCGTTGGAGGACCGTCTTGGAGAGCATGGTAGGCGGTGTTGATGGTGGAGTGGGTGGTGAGGATGAATGTGGTAGCGGAGCGGAAGAGAGTTGTTACAAGGGGTAAATGCAGATGCAATGGCTGGGGAGTAAGGTGATGATTCGAATCATCAAAAGTTCCCCATGGGCGAAACGCTCCTGGAGCTTGGGTCACCTCGAAGAAGTTAGACCCGGTTCGGCAGTCTTATATCCGATAGCCGAACAACTTTTTGAGAATGTCTCCAGATCTGCGCAGAGGTCGATACATATTCACGACCTGACAATGCAGTAACGATGGCGCAAGTCGAGACGACAGATCTGGTACGACCAGACGGAACTGTCAAGCGACAATTCGGCAGCGGGGCACCTACCGCAGCACTGAACGCCGAGCAAGTGGCTGCCGCAGCGAAGAAACGACAGAAAGAGGCCAATCTGCAATATGGCCGAGGGAAAGGGATACAAACCAGGCAGATCAAGGATCGCAAGCTGAAAGCGAATCTTCGCGCGCTGGAAGACCGCTACAACGATGCGACACTCAAGGCCAAAGATGCCGAGATCTTGCTCGAGAACTCGTCTGGACTGCTGCAACCGGAGACTGAGCTCGAGCGGACGTACAAGGTACGGCAGACTGACATACAGAGCGATGTTGGTGTGGAGACTGCGAAGAAGGGGTTCCAACTCAAGCTGGACGACTTCGGACCTTACGTGCATGACTACACACGAAATGGCAAGGACCTCCTACTGGCTGGCAGGAAAGGCCATGTCGCCACGATGGACTGGAGAAGTGGCAAGCTTGGATGCGAGCTGAACTTGGGCGAGACAGTCCGCGATGCGAAGTGGTTGCACAATAATCAGTACTTCGCCGTCGCCCAGAAGCGGAATGTCTATATCTACGATCATCACGGGATTGAGCTCCACAATCTCGATCAGCATGTCGAAGTATCGCACATGGAGTTCCTGCCCTACCACTTTCTCCTTGCTACGATCGGGAACGCAGGTTGGCTCAAGTGGCAGGACACTAGCACCGGTAAGCTAATAATGCAGACTGGCACCAAGCAAGGCACGCCCACGACCCTTGGCCAGAACCCGCACAACGCTATTCTTCACGTCGGCCACCAGAATGGCACTGTCTCCCTCTGGTCTCCCAACAGCACAACCCCGCTAGTGAAAATGCTCTGCCACCGCGGCCCTGTTCGTTCTCTCGCCATAGACCGCGAAGGCCACTACATGGTCTCCACAGGTGCCGATTCCAAGATGGCCGTCTGGGACATCCGAACCTACAAGCCAGTGCACGAGTACTTCCTTCGCCGGCCCGGCGCAAGTGTGGCGATCTCAGACCGAAATCTCACAGCCGTGGGCTGGGGGACGCAGACAACGATCTGGTCCGACCTCTTCACCAAGCACAGCGACGATCAGACCAAAGTCCAATCACCCTACATGGCCTGGGGCGGCGAAGGGCAGACCATCGAGCGCGTACGCTGGTGTCCATTCGAGGACATTCTGGGTATAGGCCACAACCAAGGCTTTAGCTCGATCATCGTCCCCGGCGCCGGTGAGCCGAACTTCGACGCTCTAGAAGTGAACCCTTACGAAAACACCAAGCAGCGCCAAGAAGCCGAAGTCAAATCCCTCTTGAACAAATTGAAACCCGAGATGATCTCCCTAAACCCCGATTTCGTCGGCTCCCTTGACAGCGCATCGAACCAACAACGACAAGATGAGAAAGACCTTGATCGTAAGACTGGTGCTGCGGCTGAGAGGGAGAAGATTGAGGATTTGAAGAATCGCCAACGGGGGAAGAACAGTTCGCTGCGGAAGTTCTTGAGGAAGAAAGGTAACAAGAACGTCATCGATGAGCACAAGACGAGGGTCTTGGAACTGAGAGAGGAGCAGAGGCGGAAGTGGAAGGAAGCTAAGGAAGGGAAGGCCAAGGAGGAGCTTGGGCCGGCTTTGGCGAGATTTGGGAAGAAAGTGGGTTGATGCACTGGCTCAAGAAGAGTTGTGCTCTACGCTTTGCCTGGACTTCGCTACAACGCTCCATAGCTTAGCAAGACGCTGATGCTACGCTGCGATAATCACGCCGACACGCGGAAACAATCGCTCCAGTCATTATCGCGCAGAACGCCGTAAGCAGGACATCACGACCGCGACATCATAAACCCCTACAAAACGAGCATGTCGAAGCTCTCGCCTCAGATCAAGGGCAGGACATGCCAGCAGAGCACTCAGTCATCGCCTCTCCACTCATTCCTGGTCAGTGCACTAGGATGCATTCGCCCGCCCTCGACTTGCGAAGCGAGTCTCGCATCGTCATTCAGTCGCCTTGTCTCGCCGAAGACGCTGTCCTCTTCGCCACCGACGTCTTGCTCAGCGTCGTCGGCATTGTTGTCACGGTACTCGATCTGTCGGGCATTGTTATCGCCGGGAAGCTTCAGCGTGGAGGGAAGCCATGAGCTCGTAGCTGGAGAGGGAAGAAGGAGGATGATGAGCTACACGCCAAAAAGTCAGCGCTCAATTCTCAGCAAGTCCTCAAGCGGAAATCAAGACGACCTACCTCCCACACCACAACGCCCAAAATAACAGCAAGCAACATCCCCGCCACTTTCCTCTCCTCTCCTCGCCACCCTTCTAGACACCTCTCCGTCCTTTCGTATCGCACCACACAGGCGTCCCCACCGTGCGTAGCATCTGGGAACGGGAATGCCATGTCCTTTACCCCGGAGAAACCACAACAATTGAACGCATCCTGGATCGCCGTAATCCTCGCAGCGCTCTTGGACCGAAAAAGAGACTGCCAGGTGGAATGCAGATTACACTCCAGCCCGTCGATCGGCCAGATCCTGGTACCTGCGAGCGTGCCGATGATGGTCTCGTAGACTAGTAAGAACGTTACTACTGATAGCAGGATCTTCGATTGCGACAGGGGCGGCGGAGGAGCGACGAAGCGGTTCCGAGCATTTTTGCCCTTGGGTGCGAGGGCTGAGGACAGGGTCTGCGCGCCTGAAAGCGTTAAGCCCGCTAGTGCTGGCAGGGCGGCGGTCAGGGCTATGAGGATGTTGGGGATTGGGAGAGTGAGGGTTCTGGTGCTGTGGAGGGCGTAGGCTGCGAGGATGGTGAGGGCGATGAGGTACTATGCAAGGTTAGCTCGGTCTGGAAAGGATGGGGACTGCGATTATGGGAGCGTACGAGGATGGAGGTCGTGTTGATTAGCGTGCGGCGGGTTAGGAACGCCATTGTAGACGAAGTGTCCTTTGTGGACGATTGAAGGTCACTTCTATGCAGGCTCTCCACACTTTGGCTTCTGGCAGTCGAGCTCAATGATACAGAACAATCGAATACCCGGGACGGTAGCTGCGAGCAGTAGGAATTTTTGCCACCCGCTGCCTGTGATTCATGCAAGACACGCCGATTGATGGGAACGTGAAGGAAGCAGGACGTTCAAGATAGCAGCAACCGTGAGACCGCTGTTGGGTTCAAGGTATATTATGAGACGGCGCCCTGCATCAACTTATTGCCTCTTCCTCTACCTACTCAAGGTACGTGTAATCATGATGCTTGAGGTGCAGTCAAGAGGGTGTGTCGAGCCGCGGGGTAGAGTTTCGTAGCGCGCTGCAGGGTGTGCCGCTGTGTCGGGATCGTTTGGCATGTGAGACTTGGCAAGGATATGAGCACATGCATTGTATGCCCATGACTGATGCTCCTATGAGATTCAGCGCAGTGAGGCTAGGAATTGTGAATATTCGTACAGCTCATCTCGAGTCTCTCAATACGGTACTCCATGCTTCTCCGAAACACTCACAGCCGGTCTAGCTATGTTTCTATTTCAATGAGAATTCGGGCTCAAGCGCAGCTTGACGCTCCCCAATGCAGTTCAATGTCCCCAATGCTCCATCAACGCCTTTACCGATGCCATCGAACCGAATAGAGATAGTTTCGGAGGTGGTGCATGCTATCGCCGCCCCTCGCCATCTCGCAATTCCTTCCACCGCACCATCAGCGGCTTCATCTCCATCTCGCAATCCCTCTTAGGGTCTCGTGCGCAGCCGTGGAAGTTAGCGATGAAATCGCCTTCTTGATACCGTCCTTCTGTAGAACTGTCAGCTTCTGCCTCCGTGCATCGTTCACATTTCAGGCACAGCACTCACCCTCCTCACTTCCCGCCACCTCCTTCGTGTACCCGTTCAATACCCTCTGCGGCACCAGTGCAAGCTTACTAAGCACAGTCCCATGCCACTGTACAATATGCTCGAGCGCATGTCCCTCAGCCTTCTGAAAGTTGTAGCTCCTGTGGAGCGGATCGTACCAAGCATCTAGGAAGAACTTTGCCCACTCCCCGTTCCGCAGCAGCATACTCCCGCCTGCTAGTCCTTCCTTATCCTGTGTGAGCATGAAGTCTACTCTCTCTCCCTTGAGGTGAGAAAATGTTTTTATCACGCTGTCCGGGGGAACAACGGGCCGATCGACGATCATGAGGGATTCGAGTTTGCGGGGTTCGAGGATTTTGGCGTCGAGAGGTTGAGAGGGATTCATTATCAGGGCTGTGGAGGTTAGATAGAAGATCCAGGGTGTGTGCGGATATAAGGTCATTGCGTGCCGCATTGAGGGGACTGTGCTCCAGGAGCTGGGTACGCCGGACATGAGGTCGTAGTCTGTTGTGTTTGGGAAGAAGGTCGCGTAGCCATGTCGACTTGCGTAGTCTTTCCTGTTCTCGATTATGTTCGCTTTGTAGTGTTCTGACTGTTTGGCGTCGAGGGTGGTTACGATCACCACTGGAGGTGTTCCTGGTGGTGGGCGGGGTGCTGCGGGTGATGAGGATCGCAGGAAGTAGAGGAAGACCAGAATGATGGCGAAGATTCCAAGGCCGTAGGGTGCAATATTTCGGAGGGCTCGGCGCCGTTGGAAGGTTGAGGCACGGGGGTTTTGGTAGGGAGGGGGGTGGGAGGTTTTGCGTGGGTAGGGGAACTGCATGGTCGGCATCGTGGTCGCTGTTGTGTGTGCCTTCCTGGAGAACTCGTGTGACGCCTCTGATATCCGCTGGCAGAATATTTCAGCCCGCTTCCGTATCAATCCAGTATGCTCGGTATCGTGTCGAGGACCGGGTGCACTTGTGGCTGCTGACACTTCGTATTCAGGGCGCCATGATCCGAGCAACGTTTGTAGCAGAAGCAATGGCTGTGGGCTGTAGATGCTGGGTAAGATCTGAAAAGACGCGTCTGTTTGCGCGGTTGGACAAGGTGCTGGTAATGCTGAACATATATGAGCTCGTCTCGAGTATACACATTGAGGTGTTCCGAAGTTAGATAAGGGTGCAGCGGAGCGGGACGTTAAGAAGAAGCTTTCCAGGGCCCCCACGTGGCCGACACGCGACTCAGGTAAGTCAGGACTCCCGAGACATGACCGTATATGCTCGCACCATCTCAGGATGTCGACAATATCGTCACGAGCAATCACGCGCGCGTGGAATTTACAGGCAGATGCTACATCTCCTGCGAGCTTCGACACGAGCTGCTCGCGCAAGCAAGTCTCTGCAATGGATTGAACAGTGGCCTGGCAGGGTCTGTTCAGCGCATCTACTACCAGCTTGTTCCGGAGGCTATCGTCAAGCCTTCAGCCATGGGTCGAGAAAGCCACTGGAGGCGATACCGACGGCCGCCGTGAACACTGTCCTTGATGCGGTCTATGCGATACCGGTAAGTGGAGCGGAGCCCGTACCACAGACGAAACGAGAACCCTGGAAGAAACTGCCTACGACTTGTCCAGGCTGCGGTGCACCAAGCCAGACTGTGGATCGGGAAACGGCTGGGTACTATGGCGAGAATCTTCGGAAGCGAGATGCGAAGCAGAGCCGACAGCACGAAGAGAACGCTATCTTCAAGCAAGCTGTAGACAATGGATCTGTCGACGACTGGTCTGCGGCACCCGCAAAATCGCTGCCAGCCGTGACTGTAGACTCGACGCCAGTCTGTGAACGATGCCATATGCTCCACCACAATGGAGCTGGTTCGTCGATCATCCATCCTTCGATGCAAAGCATCCAGGCCATCATCGAAGAGTCACCTCACAGGCACAACCACATCTACCATGTGCTAGATGCTGCAGACTTCCCAATGTCACTAATCCCAAACTTGCAACAGGCTCTTGAGCTACCTCGTTTGCGAACGCAGAACAGGAGGTCAAAGTCCATGCGCTACATACGGGGTC
>JAVRRP010000797.1:0-13845 GCA_036872775.1 Oleoguttula sp. CCFEE 5521 | reverse complement strand
CTCTCATAGAGATGTGCTCTTTGACGCTTATTGGCAGGCCGTGTAAGGGTCCGATGGGTTTGTTGTGGGTGGCATAGTAATCGTCCAATGCTTTTGCGCGGGCTAGGGCGCGGGTGGGGAGGAGCTCGGTGATGCAATTTACAAGCTTTGAGGCAAGGCCGGCGCGCTGCAGAAAGGCTGTTGTTACGGCTGTGGATGTTAGCTCACCGGTGGAGAGCTGGGAAAGGAGTGTCTCGGGAGTGGTTTCGGTGATTTGCACGACATCCTTGGGCAGCAGCTGGCTGGGAAGGCCAGTGACGTTCTTAGGGAGATCGCTCGGTGTGTCCGGGACTGCGGGTTCGACCTGGGTGATGGTGTCGTCGCGGTGCTTCTGGGCTGTTGCGGCGACGTCCTGCCAGGACATGCCTTGGGTCGTGAGAGACATGATAAAGTGACCAATGATGAAGGGAGAAGACGACGAACGGTATGAGGAGAAGGATTGGGATGTTCGACGATTGCGCCAAACGGTTGCTGAAACGATGCAAGTCTTCTGAAACGAAGACGACTTACCTGCACTGTTATGATCTACAGCAACACGCTCCCAATGGCAGTGATAGCAGCGACTTGCCAGATAGGCGAGTGCACGATAGCAGAGCTGCATGGTCAGGTACTGATAGAGGTGGGGTTCGTGGGTGGACCGGCTGTTGCGGTCTCCACGCACGCGATGCAAGTCGCATGGCAGTGCTGTACGAGTATGCTGAGCGAATGTTTGTCGAGGTCTGGGATGTGGTCCGAGACCAAGTTGGCGGATGATCGATTGACGATACACCCGACGGATGTGCTCACGGACGGGAGAGTTCGTGCTACTCCCATGGTAAGGTAGGTGTCCGGTGGAAAACGTGGCAAGGTAGAGCACGCTGAAGCTACCAAATCACGCTGAAGTCAGTGCTGGGAATAGTCTCCGTCTGACTCCAGGTGATGATGGTCGGACTGTCTCTTCTCTGTTGCTTTTCTATCGAAGTGAATACCTTCCATGGTCATCGAATGTGGAAAGAACAACAGTGAAGAAGGTTCACACCATCTCCGCCTCCACAAACGGTCGCGAGCATGACTCGAGCTTAGGCAATGAATGCCAGCGAACCTCGGCTTGCGTCGCTGAACGAGCGTCCGACGAGCAGCTTGCAACGATGTCGTCGATCTCAGCCTCAGCTGCTTGCTGTGAGGGGATTCACGATCTTCTCATCTTCCTATCACCGACTTTCGAAGATCCGATAGTGAAGGTCATCGAAGCAATCCAACAATCTGACTTCGAGACCCGAGAGACTCGGGCAAGTCGATTGACATCATGGCCGGTGCGTACAGCTATCGCTGAGTTGCGATGTCACGAATGGGTTCACCGAAGCTGACATGTCATAGCCATACCCCTAGCCATCGCTGCACCGGCGGCAGTCTCAGCAGCAGCGTATCTCAATGCCAAGTTCGGCATCGGCCAAGACGTGAAAGGGTTGGCAAAGTTCACCAAGTTCCAAAAGCAGCTCGAGGCTCTGAACACGACTGACCGCGCCAATGCCTTCTACGCCTTCGAAGATGCTGCCAAAGACCCCAAGTCAGCCAACCGGCCCTTCCTCGTCCTTCCACAAGATGCCGCTGCTCCGGGCGAGCAGACACAATGGACGTACGCCGAGGCATACGAGACGATGCTCAAGTATGCTGGGTGGCTGAAGGATGAGTTTAGTATTCAGCCGAAAGAGGTCGTAGCGATGGACTTCACGAACAAGCCGCAGTTTATATGGATGTGGTTTGCCATCTGGAGTTTAGGCGCGATCCCAGGGTTCATCAACAGCAACTTGAGGGACAATGCCTTCATCCACTGCGTCAAGATCTCAACAGCCCGGCTACTCTTGATTGACTCGAGTATCCGAGAAGTGCTTACAGATGAAGCAAAGGCCGCACTAGGACCTACAGACACCGGACGTGCCATCGATGCTGTGATTGTACAGGAAGACGCCCACGATAAGATCATGCTGCTCGCCCCGTACCGCGCCCCTGACTCCCTCCGCCAAGGCGTAAAGTACACAGATACCTCCCTTCTAATCTACACCTCCGGCACGACAGGCCTCCCCAAAGCCGGCAACGTCTCCTGGGGCAAGCCCTGGTCCGGCTACCTCTTCTGGCCCGCTTTTCAAGAACTCACCGCCGAATCCCGCTACTACAGTCCCATGCCGCTTTACCACTCCGCCGCCTCCCTCCTCTGCGTCTGCGCCTGCATAGGCGCGCGTTGCACCTACATCATGGGCCCCAAATTCTCGCCTCGGAATTTCATGAAACAGGTCTCGGAAACGAAAGCAGATCACTGCCAGTATATCGGTGAGATCTGTCGGTACCTGCTGTCCACCCCTACGTCGCCGTACGACCGCGCCCACAACCTCAAAGTCGCTTTCGGTAATGGGCTACGACCAGACGTCTGGGACGCGTTCAAGCAGCGCTTCGCTATCCCGACTATAGTAGAATTCTATGGCGCCACGGAAGCACCCACCGCCACGCTCGTGCAAAGCCGAAATGCCTTCACCCGCGGCACGATCGGTAACACTGGCCTCATCGGCCGGCTATTATCGAGATCCACGACAGCAATCGTGAAATACGACCTCGAAACCGACACGCCCTACCGCTCGCCTAGCACACACTTCTGCGTCCGCGCCGCCACGGGCGAAGCGGGAGAGTACATCACCTGGCTAGACCCCGACGCCATAGCAGAGAAATACCAAGGCTACTTGGGCAACGACTCTGCTTCCACGTCCAAGATCCTTCGAGACGTCTTCACAAAAGGCGACGCGTGGTATCGGACGGGCGATCTTCTCCGCCGCGACGCAGACGGGCGCCTGTATTTCACAGACCGCATAGGCGACACTTTCCGCTGGAAAAGCGAGAACGTCTCCACGGCTGAAGTCGCCGAAGCCCTGTCCACGCACCCCGCGGTGAAAGAAGCGAATGTCTACGGCGTCGCGCTTCCCCACCACGACGGCCGCGCCGGTTGCGCAGCGCTACTGCTGAATGACGGACATAGTCTGGACAACGCTTCCACGGCCGCGAGTCTGGCAAGCCATGTAAGGCAGAAGCTGCCGAAGTATGCCATTCCGCTCTTCCTGCGGCTGGTCAAGGGGGAGTTTGAAATAACTGGGACTGTGAAGCAGACGAAAGTCGGGCTTCGGAACCAGGGTGTCGAGATTGAGAAGATGGGGGGTGACAGGCTGTACTGGCTGCCGACTGTCGGGGCGGAGGCTTACGAGACGTTCGCGGAGAAGCAGTGGGGTAACCTGAGTGGTGGAGGGGTGAGACTGTGAAAGTACATGTAATGATGTGATGGGATAAAGTACATATTGCATACATGCGTGCCTCCACCAACGTCTAATATCTACATGTCCGTTCGCTGCAGATCTCCGGATGTATCTGGATGTTCTCAGACATTGACAGAGATCTCGATCCAGGGGGGAAACGTACGTGCTTCACACGCTGTGTGCGCGATCTCGCGAACCTTTGGCTTGCGAGGTGCAAGAGACTGCATCGTTCATGTGGTGCCATCCCAGTCGCCGGGAGACTCCGTGGAGTGCTGGCAAAACAGTCGGTGGCGATCCGATGCATAATTCGAGCTCAGAGTCAGTCGCAAGGGTCCGATGCAGCGGCGGATCATTTGCTGATGTTGCCAGCCGAGTGCCGTGGCAATTTCATTCGGCATGCTTGATCTTCCAGGTTTCATCCTGCGTCGTTCAACCAGCCGTCGATGTGCGATTGCACAGCTTGCTGACCAGGTTCGCTGCGTGTGCGTCGAGTTCTGGCTTCTCCTGCACACTTGCATCTTTTCTGTGGCAGCAGTCATCCCTCACCACACCCGACAAAGCACCATCCCTCCGACCTTCCGCTCAGCACACTCCCTAGCCTCCATGACACCCCGATCAGTACTCACAGCCACCACCTCCCCAACCTGCGTCATACCCTTCACCTCCCCCGCCCGTCGTCCCCTCACCACCTCCCCAATCTCCCTACTATTCAGCCATATCCGCTTCGTCGGCTTGCTCATCATGCTAGCTTTCCGCAGCACAGGCAAACCTTCCCAGTATTTCAGTCCGAGCCACAGTCGCCGTGAGGCGCGATTTGATTGCGTGACTGTGGACTCGAGGTCTGAGGGGTTTGAGGGCGGAAGGGAGAGGGGTTGGGAGGGGATTTCGAGGCCCATGACTGTGACGGGGATGCCTTCTTCTTCGAGACTGTGTGGGGAGCGCGCAGCGTGTAATGAAGCCCACGTGACATCTTCATCCACCCAGCCTTCTTCTGTCAGAAGTTCTGGCGTAGCGCCCTCACTCAACATCCGCACCAGCGCCGTCTCCCGCGTCTGGTCTTCAGGCTTCGTTCTTCGTCGGGCGATGGGCGGCTGGCGATGTTTCGACATTTGCGGGAGGGCGAGGTCGGCGTTTGGAGGGAATGAGGATAGTGGTGGTGTCGGGCCGGCGAGTTTGACGGAGGAGAAGAAGCCTTGCTTTTGCAGGAGCAGGCAGAGGGAGAGGTGCAGGCGGGTGTAGGGGATTGAGGTGAGGCCTAGACGGGCGAGGGAGGCGTTCTGGAGGTGCGAGCACACGTGGGAGAGGTTGACGAGGGACATGCTCGGGTTGTCGTATGAGGTATTGCGACTATTGCGCTGTAGTTTAGGAATGAACGATTCGGCCAGTGTCAATCATCGACGCTCATATCGACGCTCGGGCATCTCGTCTTGGCCGACATATTTAGAGTTGTATGCACTGTGCGGCCCTCCCCGACCCGTCTGCTCCACTCCAGCGCCAGCGCGACCAATTGCCAGCGCTACACCAAGCAAGCTGTATGCGCCGAGTACAGCTACACTGCTGACATGTACAGCGGCTGGCCACGAACAAGGCCAACTATATGGCCTGCGCTGCACTGGTAAGGATTCATGCTTTCTCTCGTTCTCTCCATTCTCCTTCTCTTCCTGTTCAAGATCATTGTGCTCGAGACTACCGCCTGGGCTGCTTGCGCAACAGCTCAAGACTTCGTGAATGCGACCGTTGATTTGACGGGGGCTATCATAGAGATCAAGAACTTGGTGCATGCTCAGGATCCGCGCCTACTGAGGCAGAGACATAGGCAGCGGGCGCAGTAGAAGTGCAATGCCCGCAATACCAGGCGAAAGCCTTCTGACCACGCTGTAAGCGTTTGCCTTCTCGTAGAGCACTGGTCACTCGCTCATTGTCAAGACAGCTTCGCGGACGTCCATTACTACTTTAGCGACCAGAGTACGAAGCCAGTCCATCACCGCTTCTCAAAGGGAAGCTACGTCTACCTCTACCACAACGCAGCCGAATCGCGGGCAAAGCTCGAGATCGCAAATCATGCCGGCACCCCAGATCAGGATGCTTTCCACGGGATGCTCAGCAACGTGAGCAGCATACGATACTCGCACAAGCAGCCTGCGCTCTTCACAGTGACGGTGAATGCTCCCGCAGTGCAGAGTCAGCAAGAGTGGCATCTGCCGAGCTACAATGAGAGGAACGAGCAGAAGTACCTGTACAAGATACATACTATCGACGTGTACCTCTGGACCGAGAAGGATGCTGCACTGCTACTGGGCCATCTGAAGAGCGTACTGCCTTCGGACAAGCTCGAAATCCGAGATGCGCCTCCTACTCAGCAGGCTGCACTACCCGAGCACAGCAGCTCGATGAGTCCAGTCGTGCAGCAGCTGGAGCGGACAGCGATTGGAGCACACTTCCCACCGCGGGCAGAGAGCACCACGTCGACACATTCGTTCCCTGGACCTCCAACGCCAGCGAGCAATAGCGCCAAGGCGCCTTCGCCGCTTCCACAGCAGCAGCAAGCTCCAACTCCGCTGGCCTACAACCCAGCGGCACCAAGTGCTCCGGAGCCGATCGCATACCGAGAAAAGACGCCGCCACCCCCAGAAGAGAATGGCGGCGCCGGCTCCTACACCGGTCACCCCACGACGCAGTACGCCTCAGCGCCGCAAGCCTACAACTCCAGCCTACAGAACACACCGCAAGGCTCCTACTTCCCAGGTCCGCCACAGCTGCAACAACAGCGTCAACCTTCGATATCCCACCTCCCAGGTCCACCAACCACAGCTTCTCCGGCACAAGCTCAACGCATACCCTCGTCCGGTGGGCTGCCACCGCCTCCGCCACCTCCAACGGGTGGACCTTCACCCCTACATCAGCACCCCTCCTTTGGCCCCCCATCGACATCTTCCCAACCCATCTCCCCTCCACCCACGCAACAGTCCTTCAATCGTCAATCCATCTACGGCGGTGTCCCAACCCAGCAATTCGCCTCCTACCCCTCCACCCAACACGCGCCCTACGCCCCATCCCCAGGCTTCGGGCCGAGTATCCAGTCCCCAGGCCTGCAATCCCCCGGCTTCCCAGCCTACAACAACGCCCAACAACCTCAACCCCACCAACAACAACAGCCACCCACCCCTTCCGCCCCACCAGCCTACGGCATCCACACACCCCTTCAATCGCCCGGCTTTCCGCCCCAACAGCAGCAACCTCAGCAGCCCCAGCACTTCGCCTCCCAGCACCAAGCCGCGCAAATTGCGGGCTACAGCTCCTACAGCTACACAGCTACCTCTGGTCCACCGCAGCAGCAGCAGGGGTATGATGTGCACGCTCAGCTCTACCGACCTACAGGCCCGGAGGCTAACCATGGGGCGAAGCCGGGGATTGTGGGGCTGGGCCAAGCGGCGCCGGCAGGGCAGGAGGGAGGCGGAGGAAAGTACAAAGTCAACGAACGAGTGGATAGAGTGGAGAAGGGCGTGGGGCGGTTTTTGAAGAAGTTGGATAGTAAATGGTAAGACTTCGCAGACGGGTCGCATGGCTTGCGTGTATGTAGCGATGCATGACATGGTGTTATGTAGGTACGCATCATCTAGTACAAGGGAAGAAGCTAGGCGAAGAAAGCTTTCCGCGCCCTCTTCTCACCCACCTCCCCTCCCCCTTCCCCTCCCCCGCCTGACGGCGGCCTCCCTCGTTTCCGCCGCGCTGTACTAGGCGGCGGCAGCATCACCGGACTCGCCACCTGCGCCACAGGCTCAACGGTATGCACGATCTCCTTGATAGTCTGCCGCGACAGACAAGCATCGATATGCGCGTTGAAGGCCCTCTCATCGGCATTCTGCGGCACCGAGCAAATAGGGCAATTCCACTGCTCCGGCAACGGATTCCTAGCCCTGTTCTCGGCTTCCTCTTTCGCGCGTTCTTCTTCGAGGAGCAGGCGCCAGGCAAAGCCGTTGTCGTGTTTGCGGACTTCGAAGGCTTTGCGCTCGGAGTCTTCGGATGGCATGTGAGGGTCTTGTTGGGAGAGGCGCTCGAGTTCTTCCATCTCGTCTTGCTGTTCGAGGCGGGCGGCGGCTTCGAATTCTTCGTCGGGCCACTTTTGCCAGCCTTCGGAATCGAGCTCACCCGAGCTCGCTTTGCGGTCCAGAGATGGCTCACGCGAGCCGCGGGAAGTCTGCCGGGAGCGGCCAAAGAAGTCTCGCTCACCTTTCTTCATAGATACGAGGTGCGTGCAGCGGAGGCCCATGAGTCTGAGTTTAAGGCCTGGGATTTCTTTCTCGATCTTCTCGAACATTTGCAGGCCGAAGTTGTAGAGGTCATCGGCTTTGTGCACTGCTTTGGGAGGCTGGAATTGCCGCGTGAAGACTTCGTAGCTGTGCAATTTGATCTTTAGCACCAATGTGCGGCCTTTGAACTGCGTACGCTCCAGATCTTTCTCGAGCTCATCGGCGATCCAGCGTAGCTTCTCCCGCAGCTCAGTAGGATCTTCCATGTCGTGGAATGTACTCTCCGTGCCTACGCTCTTGCGCTCGTGCTCCTCAGCTGGCTGTACATTCGTTCGGCCGAGACCGAGGTGTATGGACATGAGGAATTCGAATGCTTTCTCGCCAAACAGACCACGGAGGTATTGCCGTTGGGCGTAAATGTCACCGCAAGTCTTGACGCCTATGGCATCTAGCTCGCGCTCGAAGACCCGGCCTATACCATTCACCTTTCGCGTTGGCAGATCGCGCATGAAGGCTAGGATGCTAGCGCGGTCTGAGGGCAGGAAGAACTGCCCATTGGGCTTGTTGATATTGCTGCAGATCTTCGCTAGCTTGGCGTTCGCAGCTATACCCGCTGAGATGGTGATCTCGCACTCTTCGAAGACCTCGGCGCGCATTTGGCTCACGACATCTTCGCCAGACATGTCGTGCTCCTCGCAGTAGGCCGTGACGTTCAGGTAGGCTTCGTCTAGACTTGCACTCTCAAAGCGTGGATCGTAGCGCTCAAGGACTGCGCGGACTTCTTTCGCCTTCGCAGTGTATTTGTCGAAGTTCAGAGGTATGTGAATCAAGCCGGGGCAGAGCTTGTCGGCGACGAAGCCAGCCATGCCGCTCCTACAGCCGAACTTGCGGGCGTGGTAGTTGCAAGTTGTGAGCACGCCCTTGCCGACTGCGAAGGGGACATCGCGAAGCTCTGGGTGGTCTAGCTCTTCGACGGCGGCGTAGAAGGCATCGCAGTCCATGTGCACCAGCACCTGGTCTAGCTCCCGACTCAGCTCCAGCTCAGCGATATACTCATCTGCCTTTCGCAGATCGTTTTTGAGGCCTCCCTGCGCCTCTACACGCTCAAGCTCGCGCTTCTTGGCCAAGATGCGGTTGATCTTGACTGTCAAATTACGGTCCTTATTCTCCTCATTGTTGAAGTACCGGCTTCCCTTGGAGGCGTTGTAGATAATCTCGGAGACCTTCTTCTGGTCCACGCCATCCTGACCTGACTTTGTTAGGGAAGGTCCTAGCAGGTGATACTTCAAGGTATGATGCTGGCTGGCCGCTGGTGGAGCAGCTTGATTGACTGCAGCCTGAGCCTCGCCGGCGAGGTCTTCATTGTGGCGAGGCATCCTACACACTCCATGATCTATGCGGTATGTCTAGTGTCTGTACGTCGCCACTCATGATCGCACTTGCTCGATATGCACGTCCATCAAGGTGTAGAAAGCATATTTACGCGACGCTCACGCGATTGTCACTACCGCACTGTGGGGTGTCGGCATAATCCCTACACACCCCCGACAATGACATGCATCCCCATGCATTCCACTCCGTCATCAATTGTTTGGGCGGCGAGTCAACATTGCGACGAGGCGACTAGGTGATTAGTATGGACTGCGACGACACCAATAGCCGATTCAGATCCGCGCGACACATCAAGACATGACACGACGTAGCGCTCCATGTCTACCCATCGACCTGCGACAGACGGCCGCACCCTCAAACCTACACTCGCTTCGAATAGGACACCACTGACACCCCTAGCACCACGCGTAGCTGTTGCCCCTACTTCGTCGCCAAGTGGAGCGGTTAGGCGACCGCTCACAGTCAGGCAAGATGAACTCGCGGGAACATTGAATGCGAAAGCTACACCGCCGAGGAAGGACGAGACGCCCGTGAAGGACCTAGGCAATGTCACGCCGCGATCTTCGACGCGAAAGACGAGAGTGGAGGGATCTGGAACGCCGGTGGACGGAGGGCAGTCGCCAAGCTTGATCAGTGGACGGGCAAGCGTGACGAGCGATCGGGGTGGCGATGGCGTGTCGAGCATCGGGTCAGGTCGCGCGACACGGCCAAAAAGCTTGATCGGTGGAGCGGGCAGAGCGCGATCGCCTTTGACTACATCGCCTGGTTTTATCGATCTGAATAGTCAGGCAGTGGGAAGTATCGACAGTCGGTTCTTTCATGCTAGCGAGGCGCGCAACCTCGAACCGGCACCGAAGAAAGTCGAGGTGAAGAAACCTGCGGCATTCTTCTATGCGGATGGACAGCATGAGGGTACGAACGGAGTCACAGCTACACGCAAATCCTCACGACCGTCGTCAATCGTCTCCGATGCGCGAGCCTCGGGACTTCGTGCAAGGACGGACCCAACATCTGGCCCATTGAACAGCCCTCCCATACTGTCGCCTGCGCTGAGCACAGTGTCCAGCACCTCGCCCTTCTTCGCGACTCTCCCACGACACAGCGCTACAGCTCGATCTCCATCTCCAAGCAAGGAGAACATCCACCTCTCCTACCGCAAAGGTGCCTCGCAGATCTTTGGGTCTCGACCTTCGCCACTGCCTTCGCCACAGGCTCTCGAGGGTGCACAGCGGCCGATCGCACCTCGCACAGTCAGCAGCGAGCAGACACCACATCGCAAGTCACCCAGCCTGTCCTCATTGGACTCACCTGCCTCTCAAGAGCCGCGACGGCGCTCAGCAACAACGCTAGAGCCACAGGCCAACACTCCGTCGCCTCTCTCTTTGCAAACACAGACCAAGCCCGCTGAGTCTCCGCTCTCTCCAACGAAAGGGCTCTCCGACCTGGCCTCCGACGCTCGCCGCGAGCGCAAGCTCCTCGACCTCGAGATCTCCAACTCGTCGTTACTAGCCATCAACGCCAGTCTTGAACGCGAAGTGCGCCGACAAAAATCTGAGCTCAAGCGTTTCCGTCGTTTGTCAAGAGCAGGCCGCTTCGATGACCGTACAGCACGGCTAAGCGAAGGTCTCAGCGCAGTAGGCGAAGCAGATGAGGACGCCGAGCCAAGCGATTACGATGCGGACTTCGGGCTACCCTCGGGCTTCACAGATATCTACGACGGGTCTAGTCACTCCGAGGATGATGACGAGAGTTCGAGCGCGTTTTCCAACGAGACGAGCGCCATGTCTCCGTCGCGGCGGTTGGGCAGTGCGAGAGATGCGGCGCGGCTGGCTAAGGACGAAGAGAGGTTGCGAAGAGACTTGGAAAGGCATAAGGAGTTGCTGGTGCAGAGCCAGATGATGAACCAGAGTCTCAAACGCTGCACTTTCGCTGCGGAAGACATGTTACGAGAAGGGCGCAGGGCGCTGGACTACCATGTCAAGACTTCTGATGTCAAGCTCGGTGGCCGCGTGCTAGCTAACGGGCACGACCAAGACGATGCGCTGCACTCCACTGATAGCGGTGGGGACGCCGAGCTCGGCGCTACTGAAGGCGATGGCGACGACACGCTCCTTCAACCCGACATCGCAGAAGAGCAGACCCTCGGCTTCCTAGACGTGTGGCAAGGCGTCGGAGGCGACGGACGGGGTACTGGGAGTCTAGGGAGCAGTGACTTCGGCGATCGCGACAGTGGGATCGAAGTCGATAAGCCGCCGTTACTGGCATCTACTGCTGTCGCAGCGGGACTGGACGTGCTGTTGGGTGCAGATCTAGGACGACCCCCAGAAGTGACAAGGGGCAGGCCGGGGATCAGATGGGGGAATACGATTTCTTGATCTGAGTGGCCCGACGAGGGGATGGTGGTAGAGTAGTGAAAGACATGTAGAGGAAGTGGGATGACGTGATGAGTGCGATATGATACCCCCTTTTGCGTAGATTGGCAGCAAGCAATGTGAACAATTCACCACCCCAGTTGCATTGTCTCCAAGGCGAGACATCACTTCGCGCGGCCACACTTACCCGACAACTTAGTTCTGCACCTGAACACCCTTCTTCCACTTTGGACAGCGCTTCTAGACTTGCCAAGTCCCTCGCCACCCATCATATCATGGATTTGTCCAGCCCACGCATATCGAGATCGAAGCCTTCCTGCCGCGTCTTGGCCTCCGCTCCCCCGCGTCTCGCTGTCTCCACAAATGCCATGTACGTCAGAGCGGCATTGTGAAGTATTCGATACGACAGCTTCTAGCCTTCGGAATATGCAACATCTGCCGAGGAGAGATCGTCATAGAGAATAATCCTCAGTCGTAGAAAATCGCACAGCTTATTCCCATGATCTAGATCTGGTAAAGTTACTTCCCTAATCGTTCTCCTTCCCAGCACAACCCCATCGGAGCCCGCTTCCCATCTTACTCCCCACCAAGCCCACCAGCACATCACAACCGCCACCATGGCCGCCCCCTCCAACGACCCTCACGACCTCAACTGCCTCACCATCGCCGAACTAGAAGCAATAGCCCACACCCGCATGGACAAGCAGACCCGCGACTACTACAACGAAGGCGCCGACTCCGGCTCAACCCTCAAAGAAAACCTCTCCGCCTATGCCAAATACCGCATCAGGCCCCGAGTCCTCCGGGATGTCTCATCCATAGACCCCTCCGTTGACATTTTCGGGCACACAAACAGCATACCGATCGGCGTGGCGCCGACAGCGATGCAGTGTCTAGCTCATAGCGACGGGGAGAAAGCTACAGCGCGGGCGGGTAGGAAGATGGGCGTGGCGATGGGCTTGAGTAGCTTTGCCACGACGACGCTTGAGGAGGTCGCAGAAGAGAGTGGCGAGGTACCGAATGTGCTGCAACTCTATCTGTTTGAGGAGAGGGAGCATAGTCGGAAGCTCATCGCCCGCGCAAAGAAGGCGGGTTTCAAAGCCGTCTTCCTCACAGTCGACACGCCCTTTCTCGGACGCAGAAACATGGAAATCCGAAACCAGTTCAAACTCCCACCGCACTTCAAGATCGCGAATTTCGCCGAGGACGACGATGCGGCGCAGGAAGTCGCCGGCCACACGGGAGGCGACGAGGCCAAGCGGCCTAGCCCGCCTAAAAGGGCGTCGAGCACAGCCGGCTACCATGACGGTAAAGCGCGAGTCCCTCCCACGGGCCCGATAACTTTCCACTCTCATGCCGCGAACCCGACGCTGTCCTGGGACCGCGACATAGCTTGGCTGAAGAAGGAGTGCGAGCCGGAAATGCAGGTCTGGATTAAAGGCGTCGCTACAGGCGAAGACGCCGCTTTGGCCGTGCAACACGGTGTTCACGGTATTGTGGTCTCGAATCACGGTGGGCGGCAGCTGAACGGCGCGTTGGCGACGCTAGATGCGCTACCCGAGGTTGTGGAAGCTGTGGCGGGACGGATCCCGGTGCATGTCGATGGAGGGGTGAGGCATGGGACGGATGTGTTCAAGGCTTTAGCGCTTGGTGCCGATTTTGTGTGGATTGGACGGCCGGTGCTTTGGGGGTTGGCTTACAAGGGGCAGGAGGGGGTGGAGTTGTGTTTGAGATTGCTTGGGGATGAGGTGAGGTTGTGTATGGGGTTGGCTGGGGTGACGAAGGTGAAGGATATTGGAAAGGAGTATCTTGTGAAGATCGATAGGAGCGGCTTTGTCAGTAAGCTATGAGGAGGTTATGCGCCAGGAGGATGGCGACGAGATGTATGTCATTTGTATATATTGTACCATGTACGCTGATATTTGCTGGGTGTAGTCTCAACCCGCTCGCTGTGTGGAACGCAGCAATAGACTTTGCTAGACATAACATCTCGCTGACCTTCATTTCGGCCTGGAGAGGTGCTTAGCAAACGTCCTCTATGCGCCATCTACGAGTCTTATGACATAAGTAGGCACTTTGGTAACGGCAAGGTCTTTTTGTCTCTCGTATGTAAGTCTGCACTGCTTCCACCCTTTCCAACATCCCAGGTCCTTCCGAAAGCGGTTAGGAAAGTCGAAGAAGTTCACCTGCCCTGTCGACATACCTGTCATGCTAGAGGCCAAATTACCCGCTATGCATGTGTTGATGGATGGTAAGAGCACAATGCAAAACGCGTCGCAGGTGCTTGAGCAAGTCTCCACCGGCTTGGAGAGCCTCCCAGTCGAGCTTCTAGCTCTCATAGGCCATGCTCTTCTCTGCAGCAATCGCATGCTGACAGCAGCTTTCTGTGCCTTTCGCCTCACCTCTCGCACTATCGCCGAAGCCACACTTTTCCCGCTTCGACAGCAGCTCACAGGCGTACTGGTTCCTTCGCGCAGTAATCGTCCCAGGCCAGACGAGCAGCTGCGTCTGATAATG
>JAVRRP010000796.1:0-13862 GCA_036872775.1 Oleoguttula sp. CCFEE 5521 | reverse complement strand
CCAGCTGTGGTTGGGTATGGTGGGGTTGAGCCGGTGGGTGTGCCTGCTGGTGCTTGAACTTGACCTGGAATGGACGTTAGATATGTATTGGTAGTTGGTAAGATCAGGAAAAAGGACTTACCATCGCTGATCTGGCTAATGATGGAGCCGGTGGCAGATGGCATGCTGGCCGTTGTGCTCGCTGCGGTCTGAGTCATGGGCACACCCGAGGTGGCTTCACAATCGCAAGGCTCGGTGATGGTGACCGGGATTGGCGTGCTCTCGCACACAGTGCAGGTCTTGACAGTTGTGGTGAAGCCTGGCGGGATCGCCGTGCTATGCGTTGCCCATGATGGCGTTGCTGCGGTACAGCTCTCTGTAATCGTGTATGTGACCGCAGTGAGACCAGTCGAGCAGAGCGACGAGTAGACAGTCGTGTAGACAGTGGTGTGAGGAACGACTGGCGAGCTGGTAGTCTTCATCTCGCACTCAGGGCAGTATGTGACGGTGACACCGTTCGTAACGGTGATCAGCGTCGGGACTGATGAGCTTGGGCAGTCGTCGTA
Source organism: Oleoguttula sp. CCFEE 5521 (assembly GCA_036872775.1). Lineage (NCBI taxonomy): Eukaryota > Fungi > Ascomycota > Dothideomycetes > Mycosphaerellales > Teratosphaeriaceae > Oleoguttula > Oleoguttula sp. CCFEE 5521. The sequence goes on along the minus strand of JAVRRP010000796.1, from coordinate 13,317 downwards.
TGTGACAGTCACGTATGACTGGGTGCTGGAGGATGTGATCGGGCTAATGGGCGCAGCACTCGAGCTTGGCGTCGAGGTTGCTAGAGAAGTCGACGAGGCAGGCGTAGAGTACACTGCGACTGGGGTGGTAGTCGTGGTTGTGGTGACACCGTTGTACCCTCCAAGTTGCGCCGACACGCTATTGATGGCAACGGCTACGACAGCCGCGCGGAAGCCCTTCATACTTGCGGTGCTGTGAAAGTGGTGTGAAGCGTGTGTATGGTATTATGCTGTAAAAGAGAATCGAGGAGAGTGAGTTGCAAGTATCTTCAAGGATCGAACGAGTGGAGACCCAGGAAGTGCTAGTATTAAGAGAGTGTACTTGATGTTACCAGTTCTAGAAGGCTATGCTACCTTATACAGAGATCTGCTTGCGGCGTGTATGTTGTGATGCAGATGCATTCCAGTGGTAGATTGGGCACTTGGCGAGAGGCATTCCGCAGCAACGCAACAAATACCCGAAAGCAGATAAGCTACACTCGCCCGAGATGACTTGTGAAATGAGAGCGGGGACTGTACGGCAAGAGTTCGAGATCACTGGCAGATATTCGCAGCTCGACGTCTAGGCCTTATGGTGGAACTATACATGAAGTCAGCCGCAGGTTTCGGTTCCTACAGTTCCCTCGGACATCTGCGGGCGTTCCCAGACAAATATTTAAGAAAGGCACTCGAACATGCCGTGTTGCACGCTTGACTCGACAAGTTCAAATGACAGCGTGCGCTCTCGTCGTGGGGTGATGCAGAGATGGCACTTCGTATGGCCTCCTCGAAGGCGTCCTATGCTTGATGTCCAGACTGCCTGCCCTGCCATAGTAAGCCACCCTCGATAGAGGACTCGAGTACTGCCTTAAGGTTGCATGTACTCGAGACAATGTCATGCACAGATGCTACGGCGTGGTGACTGCTCAATGGTGGAGCCCGGCCATCGGGATTGCTGAAACGGCCTTTGAGCCCTCGACAGGCTTCGGCCAGGTCAGGGCAGTCCAGTCCCCGGAAGCGGTCGAGTCAGATTTGCATGCCAGACCCAGATGATGTTGACTGCACCCGTGCGGCCAATGCTTCATGCCACATGCTGCTCATTTTACTGCGCTGAGAGGTAACTCGCACGCGGCAGAGTGATCGCCGCGCATGCTGTCTGCCATTGGCTAGTGGGCTGCGATTCTTCGGAATGTTGCCTCCACCTCATAGATCGTGGGAAGTAGGCCGCAGAAGAGTCCTCGCGTTCAAGTCTCGCCACCGTATAAGATGATCCAGAGTCTATTGCATCGCGATCAGTCTTCCAGACCACTGTCCCATATCTGTGCGAGGTCATGATGTTGCTGAATCGCGAGGGTAAGGCACTGCCGGTAGATTGATGAGGCCTTCACGCGAAAGTGTCGCAGTGCAGTCGCGTGGCGGACATCCAAAGTCTTGGCAGTGGGAAAAGTTGCCGCCCCGCCAATATGACTCTCCAACATGTGCGCAGTCAATATAAAGGCAACGACTCAGAAAACCAGAGCAGCATCAACGACACACTACCTGGCATACTGATCACCTGAGATCGCACATACATCACCTCGAAACCGCAATCATGGCGACCAACGGCGGCTTCGAGTCCGAAGAGGAAGACCTCCCACCCACCCAAGATATCGAAGAACTCGATGCGCAAGAAGACGATGAGGCGCGCGAGAAGGGCCCAGCGCCCATGCCCAAATCAGCACTGAAGAAGTCCAACGCAATACAAGCAGCACACGATCTCCGACCGAAACTCCCCGAACAGCCAGACCCAAAAGATCTGGATGTATCAAAACTCACTCCTCTCTCACCGGAAATCATTGCACGGCAAGCGACCATCAACATCGGCACGATTGGTCACGTGGCGCACGGGAAGAGTACAGTGGTGAAAGCCATCTCTGGAGTGCAGACTGTGCGATTCAAGAACGAGTTGGAGCGGAATATCACCATCAAGCTGGGGTATGCGAACGCCAAGGTGTACAAGTGCGATAATGAGGAGTGCCCGCGACCGACATGCTATCGGAGTTACAAGAGTGAGAAAGAGGTAGACCCGCCGTGCGAGAGAGATGGCTGTGAGGGGACCTACAGATTACTACGACATGTCTCGTGAGTGCTCGACATAATAACATGCGCTTGGATACAATACTAACAAGACACAGCTTCGTCGACTGCCCCGGCCACGACATCCTCATGAGCACCATGCTTTCCGGCGCCGCCGTAATGGACGCCGCCCTCCTCCTCATAGCCGGCAACGAAACCTGCCCGCAACCCCAAACCTCCGAGCATCTCGCCGCAATCGAAATCATGAAACTTTCCCACATCATCATCCTGCAGAACAAAGTCGATCTCATGCGAGAAGAAGCCGCCTCCGCCCACTACGAGTCCATCAAAAAGTTCATTCGCGGCACAGTAGCAGACAACAGCCCCATTATACCCATCTCCGCCCAGCTGAAGTTCAATATCGATGCAATCAACGAAATGCTCTGCACGAAAATCCCCGTACCCCTGCGAAACTTCCAGGACGACCCGCATATGATCGTCATCCGAAGCTTCGACGTCAACAAGCCCGGTTCCGAGATCGATGAGCTGCAAGGTGGTGTCGCAGGTGGCTCAATCCTGACTGGTATTCTAAAGCTCGGCGACGAGATTGAGATTCGCCCTGGTATCGTGAGCAAAGACGACAAAGGCCAAATCCAATGCAAGCCGATCTTCTCCCGCGTCATGTCTCTACACACCGAGAACAACACGCTCAAATTCGCCGTTCCTGGTGGTCTCATTGGTGTCGGAACCCGCATCGATCCAACGCTGTGCCGTGCCGACAGACTAGTAGGCTTCGTGCTCGGCCTGAAAGGCCAGCTCCCAAAGATCTACACCGAGCTCGAAGTCAATTACTTCCTCTTGCGCCGCTTACTGGGTGTCAAAACCGCCGATGGCAAGCAAGCCAAGGTCGCCAAGCTGGCGAAGAACGAGGTGCTCATGGTGAATATCGGCAGCACGGCTACGGGCGCAAAGGTCGTGGCTGTGCGCGCTGATGCCGCGAAGTTGCAGCTTACTAGCCCGGCTTGCACGGAGATCGGGGAGAAGGTCGCGCTGTCGAGGAGAATTGAGAAGCATTGGCGGTTGATTGGATGGGCTACGATCCAGGCTGGTACGACGCTGGAGCCGCAGAATTCGTGAGGAGCGGAGAGCTGAGGCGACCGTGAAGTGACGAGCGCAAGTAAGTGGAGGGAACCCCATCTAGCGCACCGTACGTGAGGCGGTAACGGCAAGCAGACTATATGCACGCGAGCAATAAGGCACGCAGTACGGACGCCGGCGACTCAGGCCAAAGAACGAGCGTAGGTGCTGCGATTGTGCAAGAAGTCGCGCATGTAACCTCTCGTCACACGGACATAACGAGCTATTTGCATTGCGCATGAGCAGAATAGATCGATATGCAGACTCGGACTCAAATGATGCATGAAAGCGCTCTGTAGTCCTCTCAATGTAGTCTTTGGGCTACCAATGCTTCTATCATCTACATCGTCTCTGTTCCTTTACTATCAAATCGACACTGAGCTGTGTATTACCTCCTGTCGCAGTACAGTCCAATCGATAAATACCAGTACTCCTCACTTCTCTCTCTCGCCAATGGCAAAATGGCCGTGCCATGCCAGCGTCCCTGCCAAGCTCACGTGTAATGCGAAGTCAGAGCACTTACAGCCAGCCGTCGCCGCCCCCTCTCGACGACTTGTAGCTCTCGCCTGCGCTTTGTTCGCTGCCTCATCTCGCGCGCACGTTCGAGAGCGATGAACTGTTCACGCTTGCGCTGAGTCGTTGCACTCACCTCGCGTTTTCGTGCGATTGCCACGTGCGTGCGCTTGCCGCGCCCTGACTCGGATTTCTAGGCCTCGCGCTGATCCTCGCGCTCCTCCCGACTTGGACCTCGATCCGCAGTGCCGGCGAGAGTTTGTCCGGGGGCGTGCAGACGACGCCATTCACCCAAAATGCGCAGATATCTGGGCTGTTTCGGTCGCGCCTCCTCAGCCTCCTTCGTTTGCGTGACCTGACTAGCCGACTCAGATGCCTAATCGTCGCCCTCGTCGTCCTCTTCCTTCCCAACCTCCACAGCCCGGCCCTCTTTGCGGATCGGGATTTTGATTCCTTGCGCTGCGAAGACTTTGCTGAGACTTGTGCTTTCAATCACGCCGGGAAATTTCTTCGCTGAAAAGACTTGGAAGCTCTCGCTGAACACACTCGCTAGCACGGGACACCGCCCCTTGTGCAGTCCATTCCCTGCCGGCGCTGCACCAAGAGAAGCCAGGCCCGACGGCTCCGGAAGATTTGAGAGGGTTGAGCCGACGTCGATGAAATTCATTTTCAAGCGGAAGTGCCCTTCCATTCGCACGGAGAGGTCCTGCAGCACGAACCAGAAGCCTGGTTTTCTCTCGGTGTCATTCAGCGAGCTTGCGTTGACTGTGAGACTGCCGATCAGATTCCGCGTGTACATTGCTGTGCTGGCGCTGTGCGCCTGCGGTACGGGCATTTGCTGTGGGTGAGGCGCGCCATAAATTGGCTGACCATTCGGATCCTGGCCCATATACTGCAACGCGCCATGCTGCTGCTGATGCTGCATGAGTAGATGCGCATTACCCTCAACCGGCGGGAAACTCGTGGTCTGCGCCGTGCTTATACTCGCTGCAGGACTCGTACTCGAGGCTTTGACAATGTTCACTTCCTGAGCGGCATCCTTGTCCCAGAGATCGACCTGCAGGATGAAGAACGAGCCGTCGAGATCCTTGTGCGGTATTGCTTCGCCCGTTTCGGCGTCCGTTATCACGAGGCGGACGCAAGGAGGGGGAGTTATGGGGCGGCGGTCTTTGTCGCCGAAACCGCACATGCGGGCGCGTTGGGGTTGTTGGACGACTTCGAGGGCGTAGCGGTAGCAGCCTTTTACCTGGGAAGTGACGAGAGGCCTTCGGTCGGGACGGGTTAGGACGGCGATGGGGGTTGTGGCGTGGTGGTAGGAGGTCGGTTGGGAGGGGATGAGACTGGATGGTGGGCCGGGTCCCGGAGGGAGATGTGAGGGCGGGACCATGCTTGGGTGTTGTATGAGGGGTGGCAGCATTGTGGGAGGCATGCTGTACATTGACCGAGGTCCTGGTGGCGGTGGGTAGCCAATTGGTGGGCCATGTTGATACTGAGGTTGCATGGGTTGGTGCGACGGATGCTGCATGTACTGAGGCTGCGGGTGCTGGCCCTGTGGCGGCGGTTGTTGCGGATACCCATAGTGAGGTTGTTGATATGGGTATGGCTGCATTGCTTGGCTAGATGGTGGTTCGTATGTGCTTGAATGTGATCCACTCCCGTAAGACTGCCCGTTCTGTTGTGAGTATTCGCCAGACTGTGGATGAGCGTGATAGCCAGCTGATTGGGATTGAGAGGCTGCTTGCATGCTGGGTATGGTTCGGTAAGATCAATGGCCAAGGTAGTGGTTTCCTCGAGTCCGTGGCAAAGTGGCAAGAGCACACTAATATCGACGGCCAAGTCCGTGGTTGTGGGAGCCAAAACCGAGTCAGACCCTACCAGAGCATCGACTCGGTAAGCGGATATCGACAGAGCACCAGAGGATCAACCAGGTATTTGGGGTAAAAGCCAGTGTAAAGTTCCTGTCCAATGGCGTCTTCGCTGTTGCACGACCCAGCAAAGAGTCGATGCGTCGATGGCATTCGGGAAAGCTCCTGGGATAGCAGTCTGCAATGCGAGGCTGCTAGGCGAGTATGCACGCTGCAGTGGGTGGCGGCGGGTCAAGAGTCGCACAGCAGCAAAGCACGTCGCAGCAATGCTTCCGAACCACTTTTGATTATGAAAGAGCAACTTCCCCTATCTGAGGCACGTCACGTCCGCGATCGATGCGCCAGTGGGGAAGTGGTGATTGTTCAATGTTTGCTGTCATGCAAGAATGCGGATCTACTGTCGCAGGCCTGCATGTAGTCTTTGACCCGACTGCTTGGACCCTTTCACCCACCTTAGCCGCCGCCACCGGTACCTGTTGGTGGTAGCGAGCTGCTCGGCGATCTGTCGCTGGACGAATTTTTCCGATGGCGAAGGTATCGAGATCACACAGTGGTGGCAGTGGACATGTGACAACAAGGCTGGAGCACTGTCTTCACGACGACATGACGAGTCACAATAATGTTGTAGCGTAACCGAATACCCCCACCGTACTCTATCGCACACGCGCCCTCCAGCGTCCAGGGCTCTGTGGGAATCTCGCCGGCACAAGCGCCGCGCCGATCCGATGGCACATAGCGCTAAGCAGTCGTCTCCTTGCTCGATCGCAGTGTTGCTGCAGACGGTGGTCTTGCGATACGAACACAATGCGGCGGCGGGGCTCATCTCCATGGCCACCATTTTGGACGGCTTCCTGAGCATGATGTCTGGTGATTGCGACTTGTCAAGTGATCGACAATACGATCAGCGCCTGCCATCTCCGAGCGCCCCGCTCCCCGAAACCCATTGTATCGGCGCGACCGGCGCTTGCTTAACGCAGTGTCGGTAGTTTTGAAAGTGCTTTTCCCCAGGCACCCAAGCACCGCAAGTCATGATGCCGTGCTTGGGACAGCTCGCAATTGGTGGAGCGCCATGAAACGAGTCAGATACACACGCTCGTTCTGCAGCGAAGGGCCGGCAGGCTGTTTCGAGCAGCGATGGATGCATGCGCTAGGCATGTCCACGAGGGATTGCAGATGAGATCTGGTGTCCTGCAGCGGGACAGATCGCACGCCAGATCAAAGCAGGCAATGCTTTGCGAGCCGAGATCGACGTAGCATTCGATATGAGTCGAGGTGTGGAATGACTGACATGAGGCAGGACTACATCACCCCGCTATCCTTCCTTCGTGCTCGGCAATCGAGTCACTTATGGTCGTTTACCGCACCTGATGGCAATAATGGACGAGTCTGGGCTTCAGTGCGACATTCCGCGCGCGAGGTTAAGAGATTCATCCGATTCAGCAGCTCCGACCGTATCTCCTGGGCACTTGTATGCATGACAAGCATTGGAAGATCGTCCGCAGTACAGCGAACGCGGCGATATCACCGTATTCGCTTGTGCTCTGTCACATGTAAGGTACCTTGGACCTCTACAATAATTCGACTTCACTTTCGCGAAGTCACCGCTCTCTTAGCGCCTTGCACTTAGTGACCAATGAGGGCATTTGCATCTCTCGAGGGGTCTTCCAAACATGACGTAGCGTGGTTGGGTTCGCAAATCGTGCTCGCAGGCAGTGACCAGCTGTTGTCGAATAACCTCACCACCTAATGTACCTCTCACCAGCCTAGCTCCGTCGACACATCATCCTCATCACTGTGAAGTCGGCAAAGTCAAGTCGAATCCTGGTCCTTTGAATCTACGAAGGCATTAGTGCAGGCGACCATGTCTGGTAAGCTTTGCCCTGCACGCGTTCTGCTTGCGCAACACTAATGGGAGCCCACAGCACCACCAGTAGACTACTACGCAGCGCTCGAAGTCGACTCAAAAGCAACCCAACAGCAAGTCCGCGACGCCTACAAGAAGCAAGCCCTGCGACATCATCCCGATCGCGTGCCCACAGACTCGCCTGAACGACCCGCCCGAACGAAGAAGTTCCAGCAGATCAACGACGCATACTACACTCTCTCAGATGCCAGCCGAAGACGTGACTACGACCAAGCACGAAACCAGTTCCACGGCTTCGGTGGTGGCTTCGGCAGCGCCAATGATGCGAGTGCAGGCACAGAACCGGGCGCCGGCGCTCAACCCGGCGCAGGATTCGGCGGCATGCCAGGTGGCTTCCCGTGGTCTGCGTTCGGCTTCGGTGGCGCGGCGAAGACGGAGGAGGATGCGAATCATAAGTCAAATGAGCAGTTCGGAAGTGTGTTTGAGGAGATGATGCGGGACCAGGGTATGGCGGAGGATGACAACCAGCCGACAAAGGTATTCTGGAGTATTGTTGGAGCTGCTAGTGGAGGGGCGATGGGATTCATTGTGGCGAATCTGCCAGGTGCTGTTGCGGGCGCGGTGGCAGGGAATCGCGTCGGTGCTGTGAGAGATAAGCGGGGGAAGAGCGTGTACTCTGTGTATCAGGAACTGGGAGCTGGAGAGCGGATGAGGCTGTTGAGTGAGTTGGCTAGTAAGGTGTTCGCGCATGCGATCAGCTGAGTGAATATTGTGTGTTAGATGGCATAGGAGGGCGTTATGGCTGGAATACCGTGAGCGACAGATACCAACGCATAAATGCAAGTGACCACGTGAGAATGCTGGACATTTGTTGTGACACCTGACCTTGATAGCGAAACGCGTATAGAATGAAGCGATGCCTGTATATTCAGTATTCGCGTTTGCTTCTAGCGCAAACACAGCTCTGGCCCACGTCCACATGCACTTCTTCACTCCGAGCTCTTCATGAGGTAGTCTGATAATGCTGGCTCTGAACCTGCGACGAAAGGATCTCGCTACCGCACACGCTCCCTCCACGATGATAGCATCACACATCCGCTGCACGCCTTTCCGCCGGCCCTGATGCCCACTCTCTCCTCCCTCCAACGCCAGATCTGGTCCGGCAGCCTTCCACTGGAGATACAACTCGCACCTCAAGACTGCCGCACTTACGATGATTCCTTCCCGTACCTTGTCCAGGTTCCTCGGCTCTCTTACCTGCCGTTTCTGATCCGACCTCTTCACGCCTTCTTCTTACCGAGTTTAATAGACCCTACGGTCGTCGCGACCGAGGGATGGCTGGAGTTCGAGGGCGTGCCGCTGAAGTGGCACTACCCAGTCGGGCTGCTCTATGATCTGTACGCTGGGGTGGATCAGGGAGGGGATGTTGGGGAGAAGGGGAGTCGGCTGCCTTGGAGGGTCACGGTGCATTACTCGGAGTTTCCCGATAGCCAGCTATGGCGGCAGGATCTGGATGGCAGTACCGCGAAGGATGGGTTTAACAACGCGGTCAAAGAGGCGGACTTTCTGCGGAACGGGAGCGCGAGGACTATGATGGGCATGTCGAAGGTGGACCAGGAGAACCTCTGGCGGAGTGTCACGCACCGTACGTAAGAACAGTACGTTGAAGTTAGACCTGATGCTGATGGGTTGCAGACGACCTTGATCTCTTCAATAGGATCAACAACAAGCTACTGTACCCTCCTGGTGTCACGCTTCGCCACATACCCACTAGGATCTATCTGCCAGCTATGGCTGATGCGGACACGTTAGCCATTCCAGAGGCTACCGCAGACGAAGAAGCTGCGGCCGCTGCCGTGGCGAAAGCTGGGCATATTCGCGTGGTACAGTCTCTGATACCTCTCCTCGGCCCTCAACGCAAGCCACAGACACTAGGCTCGGCGCTCAAGACGATGCTGCCCACGATCTTTCTAAGCTCGAGAAATCCGATACTAGCGCAGCCTATGCTACATGGTGCTGTTGTGCCACTGCTGGCTGACTTGCTCGAGTTAAGTCGGATTGCTAGCTATGCGGATGGGTTCTTGCATATCACAGTGATCATGATGGGGTGAGGCGTATCTTGCACGTTGAAGGTCAAGCGCTGCGACGCCACCTTCAGGAGACCATCGCGTATGGTGCCCTCGGAGACATCGCGGGACTGAGACACTCAGTCGGCTAGGGACCTATGTCGCTCGGCCCTCGAGAAGCTTGGGAATGATCGTCGACGATCGATCTAATGACGGTCTGCTCAGCGCCGTCCGAGGAGCGATGTCGGACGATGATGATCATCACCTGGGCAGTCATGCTATATTTGGCCCTCTGCGCGCTCACCAGTCTCAAACAAGCTCACAGTTCGTGAGCCAAATGACGAGTCAGGCTCAGAACGGCGGAGAGACTATGGGTTCTTAACTGCGAGACGAGTCGAAATGCTTTAAGGAAAGTGTACGATGGTCCAGACACCAATGTGATCGTGCAGGAACTCATAGTCGAAAAGAGACGTTATGATCAACACTGGCAGAATGTAGCCACGCGTGTCGGCGATTGATGTGATAGAGGAGGTGGAACGGGCACGGTTGCTCGAGCAGAGCTACGAATGGTATGCGACATTTGTAGACAGCGTAGTAGCGACACTCTTAGAAACCTTTGAAACGATGAGCCCTGTCCGTCATGCTCTCTGGTGGGAGTTGTAAGACACTGTACTCGAAAAGTGAGTAATATGCTCGAAACATCGTGCCTGTGCAACAGGGGCCAGAAGCCAATGTCAAAACGCGTGAACGACGCGACTTGGACCTCCCATCACCGACCACTCTGACTTTCACATGCAAGTGCCGCATGGCAACACAAGTAGACCGGCTCAGTGCGCCGACGTCTTCTGGTTGTACGGAGCGTACATCTCACAACAATCTTGAGGCTGCACTGGCGCATAAAGCCGCACCTGATGGCCAATTTAACATCATCTCAGCGCAAAGCGCAGGGCGAGAAGAAATCGCAACCTGTCCGCGAGGTTATTACGATCTCCGACGATGATGAGAATGTCGACCCGCTCACGCAGTCAAGGCCAGCTGCGAAGAAGCGTAGGCTCTCACTGCGAGCGTCTGGATCGCTCCACATACCGCCGAATGAAACCCACATGGACTTTCAAATTTTGGAGTCTCGTCAACCACCAGCAGACGGCGATCGCAGTCCGAGACGGACCGTGGGTGATGCTGTACCACTGTCGTCTGCCCATGCGGTAGCATCGCACTCCTTCCAAGCTGCCAATACGACTCGGCAAACGGACCGGCTTTCTTCAGCGCAGGCGAATGTCCACCTGGCTGCCCAGAATGCTGAGCATCGTGGCACCCGATCAGACTCATTTGCTGCGGGACAGGACTACATTCAGCTGGCTAGTCAGAGCTGGCCTGTTCCAAGCTCCCAGGGTACTTCAAGGCATACTTTTGACGGCCGCAATGGTCAAATAACATCTCATCAACATCCAGCCCCTCCTCTGCGACGTCATGAGACCGGGTATGCGAGCATTGTGCCACCACAACTTGCGCCTGAACATGGGCTCCACGAATCGTGGTATGCCATAGCTCCTTGCGTGGGCACTTGCTCATGCGGCGTGGGCGCAAGACCCGGTGATCCAGGAACAGTCATCTGCAGCAGCCTAACATGCCCCATCCGCGTCTATCACAGACAGTGTGTGGGTCTCTCGAGTAGAGCGCCACCACCACTATGGCTGTGTAGAGGCTGTCGGCCCAAGCCAGGACAAGCCGCATTCATACCGAGCGCCAGCCAGATGCTGTCAGCATCGGCGACGCTACTGCCTCCGCCTCAAGCACCGATCATGCAACAGAAGGAGGTCGAGCCGGATCTTACCGACGAGCAGCGAAGGGTGGTTCGGACCATCGAAGCAGGCGGCAATGTGTTCTACACCGGTTCTGCGGGAACTGGGAAGTCCACAGTGCTTCGTGCGTTCGTCAGAGGGCTCAAGAACCAAGGCAAACGAGTCGACATCGTGGCACCTTCCGGTATCGCAGCATTAGCTGTCAACGGGACAACGATCTACAGCTACGCAGGCTGGACGCCGGATCACTTCAAGCAACCCTTACACAAGCTACGAGATAAGGCACACGCGAAGAGAGTCAGAGCGAGACTATGCGCTACTGACTGCTTGATCATCGACGAGATCTCAATGGTGTCTAGTGATGTACTCATGCGACTTGATAGAATCATGCGCGAAGTACGTGGCAAGTACCGTGAGGGACACTACGCGGGTGGCTTCGAGCTCAAACCGTTTGGTGGTGTGCAGATGGTGGTCACTGGCGATTTCTGTCAGCTGCCTCCAGTAAGGCCGTTCCAGTACTGTGTGACCTGCGGCGGGGACTCACTTCCGGGATGGGAGAAGCAGGATGGGAGGGTGCTCATTTGCCCGGCCTGCGGTGAAGGGTACAAGGATGAGGAGAAATGGGCATTCGCCACTAAGGGTGTATGGGACGAGTGCAACTTCACCTACATCGAACTGAAGGAGATACATCGCCAAAGCGACAAGCGATTCATTGAGATTCTGCAGACTTGCCGGAACCAGAAGCCACTTTCGGATGCGCAGCGAAGCTTACTGTTGACCGAGAAGCCGGACCCTGAGGTAAGGCTTTCTCAATGACAGTCATCGCTCCACACTGACACGCTGGCAGGGCGCTGTAAAGCTTATGCCAACTCGGGCCGAAGTCGAGAGGGAGAACCTGCAGCAGTTTCGTAAACTCCCGGGTCAGACTCTCAACTTCAGATGCCGCGATATCTTCGAGTTTCACAGTCCAGAGGAGCCAGATCTGCAAGTCAAGGGCACACCAAAGTATGACAATCAACCTCACGGGCCACTCAAGGCTCTCAATGATCACCGCTTCGAAGAGCAGGTTGAGCTGAAGAAGGACATGCTAGTGATCCTACTTTGCAACCTCGACTTCGATGCTGGGCTTGTCAATGGTATGCACCTGTTCTTAGTTCCGATCCACAGTTCACTGACACATTACAACAGGCTCACAAGGCCGGATCATCGGCTTCGAAGAGTACAACCCCGCCCAGGTCATGATGCCAGCCAAAATCGCCAACCGCACCAACGGCCCCGATCCCGCAGACCTAATGCGCGAACGCGAATACCACAAGTTCATGCAAACGCAGTCCGTCGCCCAGTCCCCCATCGTTCTCTTCACCAACGATGTCACCCGCACGATCTACGCGCAATGTCAAATCTCTGAGCTCGGCGCCCACGAGCCCTTCTCCATCTTGGCGAGGACGCAGATGCCGTTGCTGGCTAGCTGGGCAATTACGTGTCATAAGAGTCAGGGCATGACGTTGAGTAGGTGTATTGTTTATCTGCAAAAGAGCTTTGAAAGAGGTATGGCGTATGTTGCGTTGAGTAGGGCGAAGAATCTGGAGGGGCTGAAGGTCGTGAGTCTACCGAGGAGTCTGGATATGCCTGGGAATGAGGAGGTGAGGGTATGGTTGGAGGAGAAGTTTGGGAAGACTTGATTGGGACTTGTGAGGTGTAGCGTTGTAACAGACGGAAATAGGCGTAGCGTAGACTTGCATAGATAGAGCTGAATTGTATACCCTCTGTCGCGCTACAGTTGCAGTGACGTCCCTCGACCTGACAAGGTCCAATATCTGCGATCCCGAAATCGGTGGCATCGCCTTGCCCTTTCGCATTGCGTTCAACCACAGCATCCACCGTGCACCCAGGCGGATACCATCGCCATGCGACACCCAGTCACTCGTCCAAGCTTCATTCAAAGCATGTACAGCTGATCATTGCCCTCCACTCCACCGCACAGGAGCAAACGGCAC
>JAVRRP010000795.1:0-13881 GCA_036872775.1 Oleoguttula sp. CCFEE 5521 | reverse complement strand
TACAACCCTCCGACGGATGGGAGTATTGGCCGCTTTGACAGCGATATCAACTTGAGTAACAAGAGTACGACTGTGGGCAAGCAGTTTAGTACTTTTGTTGGGGCGCAGGCGGCGTGGGGAGCGAGTTTTAGCAGTGCGTTCCAGACGCTTAGTACGCTGGGGATACCGACTGCGAAGAGGAGATCGTTGATCGATTGTACGAGTGCGGTTGTGGCTGTAATGCCGCCGTCGTGAAGAGAAAGGGCACGATGGAAAATATAGAGGTTTCGTAACATTCATTCTCATCTGTGACGAGCTGGCTCTCTCTACCATTTGCGTGAAGTTTTCCCGAATGATGCGGGCTTCCCGGCTTACTTTCTCAGCCGACCCTGGCCAGCAATGCATCCCCAACGCCTCGCTAAACCCATACTTCCTGACCCTTCAGCCACTGTACCCACCATGAGTGGTGTCAGGGCCATACACAACCTTCTCCACACCCCAATTCGCACTCCCAGCCTCATACTGCGCGTTCCCAGACCCTCCACCTCCATAACCCAGCAATCTTCCCGTCCCATACGTCTGAGCCCTCCCAACACCCCCAAACATCTGCGACGTTGGCGCATGAGCCGACAGAAAAGCGTCCGACGTCCCCTAGAACCCGCCCGCTTCTGCCGTGCCCATACTACCGTTGCCGTATCCGCCTGAACTGGTGAAGGAGCTCATGTTACGTTCCTTGTTCGTCCGCTCGCGAGAGACAAGCTTGTACTTATTTGCCATGGACTGAGCCTCGCTGGTAGCGCGCGTGAGAGAAGCGAGAAGGGAGGTGAGGTGGACGTCTGCTGCTGCGCGAGAGGCGGCTGTGGCGATTGAGGGGTTTATCGGGGAGGTAGTGTCGGGTTGCGGGGCTGGGGCTGAGGGCGACAGCAAGCGTTGCCGCACCATGAGAGCATTGATGTTGCGGAGGAGGGCGTGATTTGTTGTGTCGCTGGGGAGGGTCTCGGAGGTGGAGTCGGTGAGGTAGCTTTCTGGGAGTTGGGCGAGGTAGGCTTGTAGGAGCTTCACGCGCTGCGCGAGCATCTTAACGGCGTTGGCTTTTGCTGTGAGGGAGGCGATGAGCTCTTCGTCTTCTGGCGACAGAACATGCGCTGCTGTGCCGTTTGCCTCTGACCCCTCCGCCACTGTCTCCCCTTCTTTGCCCTTGCCCTTGCCCTTCGTCTTCTTCCCATCTTTCGCCCCACTACTCTCAGCACCCCCTGTAGTCGCAGCTTGAGCGACAGCAACCGCGCTCCCACCGCCCTTTGCCACGAAATCCACGCCAATCATCTCTGCCTCCCCAGTCTCGACCTCGAAAGCCACCTCCCTGAACCTCAAGTCCTCCGCACCATCCGATACCTCCCTGACGGGCTCGTACAAGCTGATCGGCAGCTTTCCGCCCTCCATGCTCGCCACACCTTCGGGGTGGAAAAGCAACAGCATGATGCCCTCGTTTCCCAGCAGTGTCTGCACCTGCTTCAGCACGCCCACCTGCCATTCCTGCGGTCCCGATGCCGGCGCAAGCATGAACACCGCTACCACGTCTAGCGGTGGTGCTTTGTGCACCTCCTTGTACTGCTCCACGCGTGTTGCAAGAAAGTCCTCATCTAGCCTCACTTCATCGCTGTCGTTCTTGTCGGAGATTTTAGTTTCGAAGGCGAATTCCAGCGTGACTTCACGACCATTTTGTTCACCTATCACTGCGCCTATGATGGGTCCGGATTGAGAGCGAAGGGTATGCCGGGTGATGTAATCGGAGATAGTGAGGAGGACGAGGGGATGGAGCTGGACTGTCAACGGGGTGTCGGAGGGTTTACTGGAGAGCAGAGGATTGATGGAGGTGGCGCGGAGAATGTTGGCAGAGGGCGCCATGGTGGAAGAGGGATTGGTAGAGAAGTGGGTGAGACGTGGAAATGGACGTTTGCGTATGGAGGTGGTGTTTGGTGACGTCGAAGGAGTAATGCCTCAGGCTGCTTTACCGGAGAGGATGATAGAACCTTTCACATGCATCGAGATTAGTACAGCGTTGGCCACGTGTGATCAGTGGGGACAGAAGCAGCTGGGCAGTCATTCAATGAGTTGGCTGAGAGCTATACAAAAGCGTCGCCCACAGCGCATCAATTTCACAGTACAATCACCCCGTGCACCTCTCCTCCGGCTCCCTCCACTCTAGCCCCACCCCCTCAAACATCCTCATCTCAGCCTGCACCATACTTGTCGCCCTCCCCTCTCCGATTTTTCCCTCGTACTTATAGAAACCCTCTACATCAATCACCTCGCCACTGCCGCGATGCCTCACTCCAGAAGAATCGAATTTCCAATCCCTCGTATGCTTCACATACCGCCTCAAATCTCGTTGAAAAGTCGTGCCACTCGACCAGCCTTCCACGGCACAGCCGACAGTGCGCCAAGGTGAGATGATGATATCGACGCGGCGGTGAATATTGGGGTTCTTTGCTTTTGGGTCGGCTGCGAGGTCGGCGACTTGGGTGGGCCAGTCGGGGTCTTGCCATACTACAAGGGCTTTGTCGAGACTGTCGAAGCCGTGGCCGCCTGATTTGCCCGCACGGAAGGGGAGGGTCTGCTGGTCACGGGTGGAGTTATTCTGGGACAGCAGCAGCGTGTGTGTGATCCAGCCTTCTTCCTCGAGTGAGGCGACGAGGTCATTGATGATGTTCAGCGTCTTGCTCTCATCTGGGTGGGAGACGATGATGTCGACATCACCAGATGCTTCTTTGCCTCTGCGGTAGCCGCCGACTATGGTAGACTGTATGCCCTTATCGCGGATCTTCTCGGCGTGGGCTTGGATGGTCGCACCAATCGCCTCGACTTCTTTGCGTGGTATAGGGTCGAGGAACTCCTCATAGTATTTGACACCAATTTGCTGCGTGCGTGAAAGCAATTTCCACCCATACTCAACCACATCATCGAGATCCTTCCAGCCACGCTCGAAGTAAAACTCGCGGGCTGTGGTCGGACCCACATCCCAGATCTCGTAGAACAGCCGCAAGTGCTGTAGGTCCTCGTTCGAGTCAATATCGTCCACCATTCGAATCTTTCCATCGTTCGCCCACTCCACAAACAAATTGGCGATCTTCGCATCACATCCAGGCAATTGCAAGATCTCCTTCGGACTGCTGATCTTGTACGGGTTACGCAGCTATGGCAGCAATACTAGTACTGTAAGCGCGTACCCCGATCTCGTCGTTCGTGAGAAGTCGTGCGACTTTGATCTTCTTCAGCTGTGCGAGGAAGACATCATTCGGATTCGTCCGCGGCGTGGAACGTTGGCAAGCGTACTTAACGCCTTGCTTAACCCACGCCGGCGGTTCAGGAAGATCCGACGAGTCGCCGTCGTATTCTGAAGTAGTGGTGAGGAGGAGGTGGGCGTGTTGGGTCTTCATGCTGGGTTTAGCGGCCCACGAGCTGGCCTTCGAAGGTTCTCGGTGGCCGAATTTGCGTTTGCCGAATCGATCAGAGGGAGATGAATGGGTCGGTGCATCCTGTTTGGCTCGCTCGACGATTGATTGAGGCGAAGATTGTGTCGCAGGAGATGCCTGACGCGGTGCGCTCTTTCGAAGGCCTTCAGCCTTGCCAGCTGGGCAGTCCGCCGAGTGTTCGGTCGCAGGCTTGTCAACCTTGCGACCCTGGAAGATCATAAAGTCTTCCAACGGAAGCGCAGAGCCAGCCTGCTTCGAAGCATGGAACCACTCGACTCTGACAACTTTGATCAGTGGCATAGTCAACGTGTCAGTAGGAGCTGGCGGCGATGCGATCTTCGCCTTTCCATCTTTGACTGATGCTTTGCGCACGGGAAGGTGGATCAGCTTCCTCTTCTTTCGTCGCGCCTCGCCACCCTCAGAAGCGGTGCTTGAGTCGTCCAATACAATGACTTCTGAGACCTCCCTCTTCTGAGTTGGTGAAGGAGTGGATAGTTTGGACACGACTGGTACTCCACCATCATCGGTGGATGAGTCCCTCCTGGCCGAGACTTCCTCAGTCCAGAGACCTTGCGCTCGAAAGTCATACTGGATGCGAGCTTTGCGCGTTGCTTTACTCAGTACAATCCCGGCTTCATTGATGTCGTACGTAAGTGCCGCTCCGACCTCGAGTAAGTTGTCCTCCAGGGTGTGACGATCTTCCACAGCAAAATGAGAGGCGGACACGAATATGGGTGGAAGTTTTGAGAGATCCAATGCCTTACTCTGCGTTTCATCAAGGGCCGTCAAGGGGAGGTCCACCATACTTTCAATGCATTCCAAACCTCTAACCAGTCCAATGCATAAACCGGTGATGAACCAAAAGGTGCAGGTACGAACTCAAGTGGGAGTTGGGTGTCTTCGCCTTCGTCTCATGCTTGCCACCAGACAGCGTCGGTGTCTCATGATCTAAGTAGCCACGATCTGCGCAGCTTACACTTGGACGACGGCTTCACACTTCGAGGTCAGTGCCTTTGTTGGTCCTGTTGGAGAGATAGATCGCTTTGTTGGAAAGACCTCGATTCTCGAGACGTCACTGCATCATCGCACGGACCATGGGTTCATTGAAGCCGAACATCGCGATGATCTCTAGAGAAAACTTTCTATCACCATTTACACTATCAACCCTTCTCATCTCAAAGCGGCGATCGGCTGAGAGTTAGCATGTGCCCTTCTCGAGGATAGTAGTAGACTCGGCCTACAATGGCAACCTCATTCATCGCGCGGACCGCGTTCCCTGTGCTGGACTCACTCCCGAGATCCTATTACCTTGGCCATCATGCCGCCGGTCTGCAGAAGATGCGAACCTTACTGGCCCAGATCGATCTCATCATCGAATGTCGAGACTACAGAGTACCTCTGACTTCGCACAATCCGCTGTTCGAGGATAGCTTGGCTGGAAAGGAGCGCATGATAGTGTACACCAAGAAAGACCTTGGGCGCACTGGGAAGGAGGAGGATGTGCGGGTATGACAGTGCAAGCGATCACTAGAAAGATTGCAAGACTGGTGGCTGATAGTATATAGCGCGAAGCTCTCCTCCGCCAATGGCATCATCCATCACCTGTGCTATTCTCTTCTCATACAGCCCAGAAAGATACTCGCTCCATACTGTCACATATTGCCTCATCTCATGCTTCACGCAACAATCTGACCGGCTCTCACCTGATGGTCGTTGGCATGCCCAACATTGGCAAGTCGTCTCTCATCAATGCCCTCAGACGGGTAGGCGTGAACAAAGGCAAAGCAGCTCAAACAGGTGACCAGCCAGGCGTCACGCGCAACATCGCCAAGTCTGGCGTCAAGATCATCGATGGTGGTACTGGCGACGGAGGAGGCGGTAGTGTGTACCTGGTAGACACGCCTGGAGTCTTCATTCCATACGTGCCGGATGCTGAGGCAATGTTGAAGCTAGCACTTTGCGGAAGCGTCAAGGATACAATATTGCCACCTACGATACTGGCAGACTACCTACTCTACCACCTCAACAAGCATTATCCCAAAGCTTACTCTGACTTTTCGCCACCTACGAATGATATCCTGGCACTCCTCTCGGCCATCGCGATCAGGAACGGCCGACTAGGTAAGGGCGCAGTACCCGACCTCGAAGCTGCTGCGCTCTGGATGGTCCAGAGATGGCGCGATGGCAGATTCGGCGCGTTTGTGCTTGACGATGTCACTGAAGAGGCTGTTGCGAAGAAGCTGTCTGGTGACGTTGAGCAGGGCAGTCTGAGTCAGGCGCGGAAGGCTGTGAAAGAGGCGGCTAGGGCCAGGAATCGGGCGAAGGTGAAGCAGAGCTCTGCCGGATGAGGATCCTTTGGCTTACCGCCTTGCCTTGACCCGTTGTCACTGACTTCCTGTCGAATTGGAGGCTTGGTCGCTCTCTTGGTTGACAGGTGCTGGTCTTCACAGACTATCCCTTGACACTTCACTCATGTGTATTGTCGCGAGAACGAGACAACAATGGCGCTATCTCGTCGTTCGACGATGCTGATACGTCACACATCATGAAGGGCGTCTTGATTCAGCCGGTCGAGACATCACGGACTCGGAACAAGACAATCCTAAAGACGAGGCAGATCCAAGGCCTGAGCCACTCGTCCAGGTCTCATTCTGATCTCGAGACATGACATCAAGCTCGCCTCGAGTACAACATATAGACTGTGCTGCTCTCGGAGCGATGCAAATACAATAGGCTACACAACATCACTCAAGAACGTATAACATTCAGCTCGACAGCTCACGCAAAGTCGAAAATCTCTCGCAACAGGGATGCAAAGTATACGGGTCCATGCTTCGAGCGAGCAAAGAGATAAGTGAGCAGTGCCGGAGACTCCAAATTTACGTACAGCCCAACCCATGCCACGAGCGAAGCCGACTTTATCAACAGGCAACTAGCCCTCATATCGGAGCGCACCCTGCGATTTCTGTTCCGTGTTTGGTCACCAGCTAGCGGCGGAAATGTCAGGTTGAACACGACGAAAGCCATCGCCCCCCAGGCTTGCCTCAGAAGCACCGGGCCCAGCATTCTCCACGATGTGCCGCAGAAACAACTGGTCAAGCTGACAATCGGACATCTCTATGGGTCGCGTACCATTGCAACGCCCTTTTCTTCGTGGTCACGGAGCCTCTGCTTGAGCATTCCCGCAACAGGTCTTGGCATCAGTGTCGAGGGTCCCAGCTATGTTAGCATCGTGGACACGAGTCTGCTCCCGGCACGCAACAAGTTCTTCTTCACCCCTCCAATGTGCAGACTGCTTGCACTTGGAGGTACTACATGCGGCCACGGGTTCCCGTATGAGTTCCTTGCGTTCGGCACAACTGATCATCCCACTGCGCAAAAAGCTGTGCCCCAGAAAGCTCTCGAAACAGCTTATTATTCCCTAACACGTGCAGCGAGAAATCTCGAATCTACCCAGCATCTCAAGAGCTCAATGTGTACAGCATTTGATAACGCGCTTCACGGGACCGCGCGGCTTGTATCGAGCTGGAGTGTTGCTAGCCTGTTACTGAGACCTTTCAACACCATGATCTATCGTTGCGAGCGCTTACTCCTCACCAGGACTGGATCGACATACAAGTACACACGGCGAATGCGAAGTATACAATGACGACCCGGACATGAGAAATAATCACGAGACACGTCTCGAACGCTGTGTCAGGTGTAGAGTACAATGTCGTTCAACAGTGATTTAGTAAGAAGTGGAAACCTCGATGGCTTAGATTCTGGTGTCGGGCGTAGTCGTCTCGACTAGAAGGTGCCACTAGATTATACACTCTGGAATCATGGATGGAGGTGAATGTGCCGCCCTGGCTTAGGCTTATATTGTGCCGGCTGAACGACCTGTCGCGACAGACAGAGGCAGAGCGTTGGGCGTGCACATCCTGTTCAGCTACCTGCGTGCGACTCTTCTGATGGGCTGAATCATGTCTGCCATCGCCAGGAATAAGACTAAGAACGCGGTGAGATTGCCGGATATCCCGCCATCTCCAGTGCTGACCTCTCCGCCCACTGAAACCTCTCATCCAGCTTGCCCATGTCAAGACTCAACTCGAGCTCATCGCGCAGCGGACTCCTCGCTACCTCTTTCGGGTCCGGAACGAGAAGTCCGGGGGCGATGATGCAGGGCTGAACACGCCCGAGAAGATCACGCCGCTCGCTTTCCGCCATGGGCACGCTGCGCTCAGCATCCACGATGTCTCCTCTGCTGAGCTCGTATTTACAGCCTGCTCTCACATTATGGGGTTTCTAAGGGCTCGTGACGGTTCGACATTCGAGACGCCTTTCTCATCTTGGAGTCAATCTCTCGCATATGCTCTGCAGA
The DNA here is from genome assembly GCA_036872775.1 of Oleoguttula sp. CCFEE 5521. Lineage (NCBI taxonomy): Eukaryota > Fungi > Ascomycota > Dothideomycetes > Mycosphaerellales > Teratosphaeriaceae > Oleoguttula > Oleoguttula sp. CCFEE 5521. The sequence goes on along the minus strand of JAVRRP010000795.1, from coordinate 6,066 downwards.
TCTCACCAAGATACGAGCCAGGGGCGTGAATCAGCATCATGGACACGAAGAAGTTACCGCCTCGTAACACTGTGCTTTATACGCCTGCGCTGCGAGTGCTCAGTGCTCAGGGTGTCTTCCAGTGGGATATGAAGTTCCTTGCGTACGGCGCGATCGATGAGCACCATGCCCTGCGATCAGTGCCGGGCGATGTGCTTGAGGCTTTGTGCAAATCCACGTTGCAAGAGCTCCGCCAATTTAGCCAGCCGATTCTCGGTACCCAGCTCGATGCTATCGCTGTGCAGGTTATTTTGGCCACCATGCAGGACATAACAGCCCTTGTCGGAGAGGACTTTGCGCTAGCTTGCCTAGCGTACTTTCGCACTTATCCCTTGGTCACGAAGCCGAAGGATGACACCCGTATACACAAGCGAATCGTATCCTATACGCCGCTCATCCGTGTCCTGGCAGAGCACTTCCGCATGCCCGGTGACTGGAGGCTGGATCACACCATCATGACTGACGCTGTATACGACGCTGGCTTTGAGGATCTGCGATATGCCATCGGCTTCATGAGGGAGCCTGTCAACGTTCAGCGTCGCATGGACGCTGGACGGTGAAGGAACTGTACTTTGACGGCGTCCAGCGCACGCCCAGGTAGAGATGGAGGTGATCTGTACTCGAAGGCGGGAGCAGCCCGTCTCGCGCATCTCAGGGTGCTTATCGACGATAAGGACGACACCCACAATGATGACGGTGATCACGCGGACCTGGGTTTAGTCTTGAAGCTGAAAGTCGAGAAGAGGCCGGTGCCGATCGTCCAGCGTCCGCTCTCGATGCCAGGCAGTTGATTGTAGATCGGATCTTCCGCACGGTGTATCTCAAACAAGCTGAGACTCGATTGAGGCCGCATACTGAGATCCCTTCACTCAGCATAGGACTCACGGAGAGATAAGATAGTGCACCAGGACGGAGCGAGTCGAAGACAATAGAAGTACACTTACTTACCAATTCTTACGTACTCATACACCCACTACCCTAACAATCCCATTACATCCCCCGCCCCATCGCCTCCAGCACAGCCTTCATCCTTACTCCGCCCATCTTCTCAAACCGATCAACATCCATAGTAAATGTACCCCGTCCTCCACTCAGACTCCTTAAATGCTTCAGGTACCCAATCATCTCCCTCAATGGCACAGTCGCCTTGATGACCCTTATGACCCTATTCTCTGCCTCCAAAAGTGCGTCTCCCGTCCCAGAGCCGGGAGACGATCCGAAGGGATCCGGTGGGGTGTAAATCCTACTCACATCGATTATGCGGGCAGCCGCGTCGGCGGAGTAAGATGTCTCACCATCAGCATCAAGACTCGCCACGCTACCGCCGCGCTGCGCGGAGAGATCTTGCACCACGGCGCCGAGGTTCTCTTCGGGTACGGAGATGCGGACAGACATCACTGGCTCCATGAGTACTGTATCCTGTATCTTCGCACTCGCGCGAAGCGCTTTCGCGACGGCTAGTCGCGCCACGCTGCTGATTGCTGAGAGCGAGGTATTCGGGAAGAGGTGGGTTGTATGGTCCAGTGTCAGAGTGATCTTAGTGGAGTGCATGGGGAAGCCGTGCGTTGGTCCGCGAGCAAGGGCAGCCAGGACGCCGGTACGGAGGTATGACTTCAAGGTTTGGGTCGGGAGGTTGGTGGGCAGAGCGGTGGGCGGTGGTATAATCACATAGAGTAGATTCTCGTCCGGCATTTCCAGGGTATGAAGCTCCTGGTCCGAGTCCGCAAGGTCTTTTGCTTGGTTCAACGGTACACCGGACTGGCAAATAGAGACTGTGCAGCCGGCCCTTGACGATTTGCCTGCCACATCTCGATCGTAGAACTCTTCGATCTCCTCACACTCGGCTGTGACGGCTTCACGGTAGCCGATCTCGACGTCGCCGATGCGGGCTTTGGCTTTCAAGTCTTGCACCAATCTATCTCTGGCGATCTCGAGATGCAGCTCACCCATGCCGGATAGATGGGTCTGTCCTGACTCCTCGTCAAGCGTGACATGCAGTGAGGGGTCTTCACGCAGCAACAGCTCAAGAGATCCTCGAACGTGTCGCTCTTCTGCGAGGCTGTTCGCCTCAACGCTGACGAAGAATACTGGTGGCGGGACATGAATAGGCTGGAGTTGTAGATCGCGCAGCTGCTCTGGCGGACCGTTCTTGGGATTGGCTCCGGGCGGCATCGACACAAGTGTATCACCCGTCCGTGTGACTTTCAAGCCTGGGATGACGCCGATACTGCCAGAGGCAATCTCGTCGACATCAACTGCATCATCAGCGTACATCCGGAGCACCTTCTGCGCACGCTCTGGGGCCGACAGCGTGGTATTCCACAAGTGCATATTGCGCGTAAAGGTACCAGAGTAGACGCGAACGTAGACCAGAACTCCATGTCGCGGGTGCGAAGTGACCTTGAACGCCAATGCGGTCGCCGTAGACATTTGCTGAAGTGCAAGGGAGGGCTTGGTCGTCTTAGCCACTGACATAGATCTGTTCAAGTATTGCGTGAGAGTGAGTCCAGAGACTGCCAAACCAGAGTTGACGTCCGGATCAGGCCGCTCAAGTGGGGAGGGGAGTAGATCCACCACTGCATCAAGAAGAGGCTGTACGCCGATGTTGCGGAAGCTGGCACCAGCGAACACAGGCACGACTGCTTGAGATGGGTGAAGGGTACAGCGTCGGAGGCTAGCGATTATGGCTTCCGACGAGATTGCGAGGTGATCTTCGTTCGCCTCAAGGTAGTGTTCGACCATCTCGTCATCATGCTCAGAGAGAAGTTCCACAAGTGCGACCCGTGCTTTGCGCAACTCTGCGCCAAACTTCGCGTCGAGATCGTCCAGCGCGTTAAGATTTGAAGTCTGCACGTCTTTTCCGTCACCACCCTCAGCATATCGCAAGCATCGTAAACCCACGACATCGCCGACACCGATCAGCTTACCCTCAGCACTCCACCACGGCATGCCGCAGATCGCAGGCCATACATTGAGCTTACTGCCGATCTCCTGCACGGTGCGCGCGAAAGTCGCCCCATCGCGATCGAGCTTACTGACGAAGATGATACGCGGGATCCTGTACCATCCAGCTTGCGTCCAGACTTTCTCGGTCTGTGCTTCGACGCCGGCGACTCCATCGAGGATGCAGACAGCACCATCGAGGACTCGGAGGGATCGCAAGACTTCGAAGGTGAAGTCCGCGTGGCCGGGTGTGTCGATCAGATTGATGGTGTGTGGGTTTGCGGATCTCGGAGTGTCTGCTGCAGGCGGCTGATGCTTGCCAGTCGAGGGTGGCCAAGAGAACGTGATTGCAGCCGACTGGATCGTGATGCCTCGAGCGCGTTCGGCAGGAAGAAAGTCCGTGATTGTGCTGCCATCGTCGACATCTACGACGGTGATTAGAGTTTTAGGTCATATATATTATGGAACGTGGGTCAACAAGCAGGGGAATGGATCTTGATTCGCTGCGAGGCTGGATCACTATCGCAACTCGGTGAAAGAAAGAAAAGAACGGGAAAGATGCCTCACCTCCTAACCGGCGTGAGAAGCCACTGTAGTAGAGCATTCGCTCTGTCGTCGTTGTCTTGCCCTGTGACACAAATGAGCCCTGCTCGCCGTTATCAATGTCATCAGGATACCTACCGCATCGATGTGTGCTATGATGCCAATGTTTCGCGTCCGATCGAGGGCGATCGTCGCCTCATCGGACGCCTTCGTCGATACATCTCGAGCGATCTGGCGGCGATGGTGGCCATAGCCGTCAATGAAGGGACGACGCTGTCTGCACAGCCATCTCAATATCATCACCCGACACTTGACTGCTCATGTGCGAGGGAATGCGACAGAGACTGTAGTAGATATATATATGTGTCTGTCCCAAGGCATGTTGAAGTGAAGTCCAGCCCAGCCAATCCCATGCCACTCTCATTCGCGTCTGCCTCCACCACCACTCCACACGGCCTTCTACCATTGCCTATTGTGCAAGCACCCAAGCATCGTCAAGCTCCCTTCGCTACGCTTTGGATCGTCTACACCGCAATGCGACCCGCCCAGCGATGAGTGACGACATCACCGCCAGCCCCAAACCGAGCTTCGAATCCTCCTCCACCACCAACAGTAAACTCCCCATACCGCAGAACCTCCGCTTCCAACGCCGCACCTCCGAGCGCGCATATCTCGAAGGCGCCTACCGTGACGGCGACTTCCCTCAGCGGCCTCCGAGCACGATGGACTATTCTGCTGGGCATGGAGGCTCACCCTGGGCTAGCAGTCCGGAAGCCAGCAGGCAGAGCTTTGGAGATGCGAATGTGAGCAGGGAGAACTTGCCTCCGCCAGCTGTGCAACAAGATGGGCAGGGACGATGGAGTCAGGAGCAGCAGAGGGAGTGGCAGAGCCATCAGCAAGGGCAGCAGCAGGGTCAGCAGCAGCGGCCGCCTCAGCAGCAGCAGGGCCTAGCGGAGGAGACTAGACGACCGCAGAGTGCGGCGAGGTATCACGGCGCAGCACCGCATTCAGCGCAGCAGCAGAGACAACCGGCACCGCAGTACAAGCTGTCGGCAAAGATCACAGCACTGGAGAGGTCAGGGAAGAAGGACCCGATATTGCGGTTCGACGTCTATGTATGCCTTATCCCGTCAGATCGATCCTGGTCGATATGCTAACACACACGCTCAGACCAATCTGCCCAAGTTCCGCACGACACAATTCCGCGACATCCGACGCACGCACTCCGAGTTCATCAAGCTCTTCGCCCACCTGCAAGCTTCCAATCCTGAGGCGCTCGTGCCCGCTGTCCCTCCTGCCTCGACTTCAGCAGGCATGGGGACAGATGAGGACGAGCTGCGTACTAAGAACTTGCTCCAGCGATGGCTGAACACAATCTGCACGAACGACGTCCTTATGAGGGACGAGGAGATGGTGTTCTTCGTAGAGAGTGACTTTGGCTATAGCCCAGTAGTGCGGAAACGACAGCCAGCCACAGGAGTCCGAAGGAAGATGCTGAAGCAGTTCGCACCCCCACCAGACGATACACCGGAGCTGCTCGAAGCAAGACCTATAGTGAAAGGCTTCTACCTGAACAGCATGGACGCACAGCAGAAAGTTGATAAAGTGGTGAAGCACCGAAGATGTATGCTGCAGTCCTCTTCGCGTTCTCAACAGTCTACTAACAATACCGTCTAGCACTCGGCCTCGCAGAAAGCGACCTAGGCGCCAAGATCTCCGCCCTCTCAACCCAAGAACCCCACCCTGGCCTCGCACACGCCTACCGCAAGCTCGGCAAACACGTCACCACAACCGGCGATCTACACTCCGCGCAAGGCACTTCTTCCGCCACAACTCTCTCCGATCCTCTGGCGTACGCCAGCAGCGACGCCTTCGTCGTCAAAGAAACCCTCACAAACCGGCACATCCTCTTGCGCGAATTGCTGCAAGCTCAACAAGCCACACGCTCCAAACTCAGCGCCGCCGACCGCCTAAAAGGCAGCGGCAGCGTCCGCCGCGACAAAGTCGATGAAGCCATCTCCGCGCTCGACGAAGCGCGCAGCCATGAAACTTACCTAGCGCAGAAAACGTCTCGCGTGACGCAGAACCTGCTCGTGGAGAAGCGGAAATGGTTCCTGCGTACTTCCGCCGATCTCCGCGCAGCGATTCGTGACTACGTCCTCCGCGAAATCGAAGCCGAGCGCCGCACCCTCGCCACCCTCGAAGCAGTCCGCCCAGATATCCGCGCCATTGACGCTTCAGGCGGTCTCTCCCGACTTGGCCGTGAAGCGCACCCCGTCACCCGGCGTCCGACGTCCCTCACCTCTTCCCAAGGTCCAAAGGGCGATGCGTGGAGCGGCGTTCCTCGCCGGCCGGACGGACTGAATCGCAGTATTTCCGGCAGCTTTGGGGGTGCGGCTGTGCCTGGGACTGAGGCTGAGGGCGAGGGTGAAGGGGAGGAAGGGGAGGGAAAAGCTGGGGGACGGACGAGGGCTGTGAGTAGTGTGGGGAGTTTGGGGAAGGTGCAGGAGGATGATGAGGAGGGGCGGGTGGATGCTAGGA
>JAVRRP010000794.1:0-13887 GCA_036872775.1 Oleoguttula sp. CCFEE 5521 | reverse complement strand
CGGCGCTAAGAACGACGCAGAGGAGCTGATGGAGCACGCCTTCTTCGCAGATGTCGACTGGGCCAAGCTGAGCAAGAAGAGCATCACGCCGCCATTCAAGCCCAAGTTGAAGGGCGAGCTGGACACGAGTAACTTCGACCCCGAATTCACCAACGCTCTTAATGGTGCAAACGCATCGTCGCTCAATGCACGCGCTGCTGCTCTCGCTACTGGCGCGAACATTGACAGCACGCCACTCAGTCCGACTATGCAAAACCAATTCAAGGGCTTCACCTTCGTGGACGAAAGCACACTGGAGCAGCAGTATGCTGGACGAGACATCGATGCGAGAAGCCCACAGGAAGACAAGTCTGGACAAGGCTTCGACCAATCGAGAACCGGCGAGCGGATGACTGGCGTTGAGACATCGCAGTCTAGCGCGGATGGTGACTTTGATCACGGGATGCTCGACGATATATGATCAACGCGAAGAATGAGACATGATCTGGCATAGACGGGCACTTGGCGGCGAAGGAGATGATGGCAGGCGTCGGCACTTCACTCCAGCGACTCTCGGTGGTGAGATCAGTGGGTTCGGAGGATTGGGAGCGTTATGCGGTGCATGGAACGGCGTTTCCTCGGCGAGGGCGTTTGCCTAGCAAAGTGCGTGGGAGGTCACGACAACGCAGCGTTGATTGTATGCTCGTATTGATAGGCTTGGTCAATGTAGATGTGCTTGTGCGCCTCAGGCCTCTCCCGGAAGTGGATGCGCATGTGGAACCTACTACTGGAGTCTCGACACATCTGAAGTGAAGTGACTGCATTCGCTACCTGTCCGGATCACTCAGGTAGATCCACGTTGACCTTGCGCTGTAGAGTGGGTTCTCGTGCTGACGCCTGCTCAGTCGCACTTCCCTTTGACCAACCAATGCTGCTTCTCGAAGTCGCTAGAGATACGCATTCATGTACATCCCCAGCGGCACCGTGCTACTGGTACCACAGAAGCGTGCGAAGGCAGTCGCTCAGATCGTCGTAGAGATGAGTGAAGCATCTGTGCTCTCGAGTAAGTCCAGCACACCGTTTGCAAGTACGGAGACCAACACGAGCATTGCCAGCCCAGACGCTCATTGTGGTGGAAACATAGGTAGTAGCGGAATGTCCCACCGACACCCAGCCAGTCGGTTGCCCCACTGTTTCCACCTACCATGCCTCATCACATAAAACGCCCTACCTACCAGCAACAGCAATCACGGCTCACGAGCCAAAGGTCACGACTCTTGTCGAGAGTTGGCCGCTCGAGTATGATGACGAAAGCGACAACGATTCCTGGACTGAGGACGACACGCCACGAATTTGCCTCAATCACGATGCGCTCGAGCATATCGCCTCCTACTACCTGCCCGGTGGCCACGGCAAGTGCATCAAGGTCACGACACTTGCACGCGGCACTTACCACGACATCCGTCTCCTTCACTTTGTCGATGGCTGGAAGTGCATCGGCCGCTTCGCACGAGAGGAGGAGTCGCTCGCGAAGCTGGAGAGCGAGCTAGCGACCATGGCGTATGTGCGGAAGCACACCTCTATTCCGGTGCCGGAGGTGTATCTCGTGAATACCAATCGAAATCACGCGGTAGGTGCATCTTTCGTGTTGATGGAGAGGATGCCTGGCGTATCATTGTCTGTGATACGGGGGGATCTGGATCTGCAGCAGAGACTCGCTGTTGTAGGCGAGATCGCGGGAGTGCTGGTGCAGCTGGCGAGCTTGAATTTCTCCTGCATCGGTTCTCTGCGAGTAGATGGTAATCCAGGACCTCTGCTGAACACCGAGATCACCAACGAGTATGTTGCCGACGCTCCCTTCTCCAACATCGAAGATTACCTACTCGCCTTTGTCCAAGAGAACGACATGACTCATCCTGCCTCTGCGCGGACACTGTATCCGGAAGTCAAGACCAAGATCCGCGACTTCCTCGCCTTGCAGGCAAGCGACCCACTTTACCACGTACCATTCAGACTCATCCATGATGACTTCGACTGGCAGAACATCCTCGTCACTCGAAGCCATCCTACGGGCACGCCAAAGATCACAGCAGTCATAGACTGGGATCATGCTCACACCGGACCTCTGTACTACCTCTTCGAATACCCGCGCCGGCTATAAGACAATCCGCATTTTTGGCAGGAGCCCGGTGCGGAGCAGATTTACGATGAAAATAGAGTCTTGCGGCAGCACTTCGTGAAGTCGTTGGAGCTGGGTTATCAGACAGGGTCAGACGAGAGAAAGCTGGCAAGGCGGTGTTTTCGAGAGAAGAATAAGACCATGAATCAGTTTCGCGAGTGTTTCATGACCGGAAAGTGGGCTGAGGAGAAGTTTGAGCTTGACTTGGTCTGTGACTTCCTCGTGGATGAGGATGAGGATGCGCTTGTACTGGAGGGGCCATAGGGGCATCTGCGATGGTGGCCGGATTCGGGGTTGGAGAGCAGTGGAGATGAAGGTCTGGGAAACAGTCACGATGAGGGCACAGACGAGAGCGAGAATGAGTCCGTGGACAACGACTAATCTCAGCGCGAGGAATCGGTCTTAGCTCTGCGCATACTCAGTCGCAAACGTTAGCGGCAAGGTAGCATATATGGCATATCCAGGGAACGGGTGAACGGGCAATCACGTCTATGAGAACCAGCACGGATGGCGTATACTGATACTGTATCCAATTTAGCATCATTCATCATCTATCCAACTCACACTGCCGACTTGAACGACAAGAGTGGCCTTAGATGCTTGCATGTTGCGCCGGACCATGGCTGTCGAAGTGAAGCTAGCAAACCCCAACACCACGCAATCCGCAACTCCATCGCCATGAACTCCACCAATTCTCCGCTCTCCCGCCACGCACCCCAAAACGACTAAAACGCACTCCCTTCCTGCAGTTCAGCCTCCGTTGGATTTGCGCTTCCCCTTCCGCTTACCCTCCCCTTTCTTCTCCCGCTCCGCTGCGGCTCTGGCTTCCTTCTTCGATCTCTTCTCGCTCTCGACCTCAGCCATACCGCACTTCTGACACGGCTGCCCGATTGTATGCGCATAATGTCTGTCGTGATTAGCCTCATTATCGCAGACTTCTTGGTGTTCCTCACACCAGCCATCGCGCTTGTTTTTGCCCGACGTACCACGGCCATGACAGACGGGGCAGTGGTGGGAGGTACGGAGATGGGGCATTGCTGCAGAGGAACAAGCAGGGTCAGGGCACGAAAACGGATGCATCGGGAAGGGGCTTGGCCCTCGAGAAGAGAGGATGCACGCGCGAAGGGTCTTACTCGATGATGGAGGTCTCTATTTATTTGATGACTCAGAATGAGGCTCGTAGAAAGCTTCTTGGGTTATGGGTCTGCAGGTCCAGCAGATGGGAGACTTGTTTGTTGAGCTCGTCTGGAAAGACCACTGTCGGTGAGCAGTGTTCGCACATGAGTGGATGAAGACCATCCCTCGATAAAACAAGGAGGGGTCGAGACATTGTACCCCCCATCCTTCACTCTTACCAACTTGTAGTGCAGAGACGACCGAGCTGTGATATGAAGTGAAGTGTGACGAATCCGCTGGCACAGTACGGCCAATGGACAACCTACGAAAGCGCATCTTGGGACGAACACTATGACCGTGACATGCCATATTCAAGCGTGTAGACGTAGTCGAAAGATGAAATTTTGGATTAGTAAAGTAGAAAGAATCAGCGGTGAGAAGAGGGAAGTCTATGGTGAAGTGTGGAAACTTTCGCAGCTGCTCAGAAGGGCCGCCCGGGACACCTTCGTGATCCACTAGGTCCTTCCAGTAGCATTGCACCCGTCGCATGTCCAAGGAGACCTTATGAGCCTGATAACAGTCCCGGGAGCCTACAGACACAAGTGCTTTGGCTTGCGTTACGTAATGTGGCAATATCACTGGCTGCTTTGGCTCATTAGTCAGTAGCGACATATGTCCTGGAGGGCTCGTAGAAGCAATCCGAGAGTGCAAACGGGGTGATGCTACCGTAGGGCCCACGGAGGAGGTGGTGGCTAGGTAACTACCATGCTCGATCGAAGCGCTGCGAATCAGTGTTGACAGACCCGATACCTGCTTCCACACATCTAGAGAAGATTTGTCGTGGGTTCTCGGCTTTTGGTGATATTGCGACTGTAGGTGACATCCCGTTTGTCCGTAGCGAGTCGTGAGAGTGAGACCAGGACACAATAAGCCAGGCGGCTTTCGTTGCTGGAAACGACACAACCGCCGCTGGCTTGCAGCCAGTCCCAGGGTTGTACGAATTCCCCAGACGACGACGCGACTAGATAGCATGTCGGCGTTCTCATCATGATGCCCATCGCCTCCAAGTCGTGACTGACAATGCCGGTGTGCTGTTCTGATGGCAGCCGTTTGTTGAAGTGAGGTCGGATCCCGCCGCCCCCGACCCACACCATGAGACGGAGTGGACTTCGTTTTCCCAGTCCTGATCATATCTACCTAGATCTTATCATGAACCTCAGCAGCAACGCTTCTGTCTCTGGAGACTTCGGTGCAAAGCTTCAATCGTTACACCATCACCGTTCCGTCTACTGAGATCCTTTGATCCAATGGCGCTACATAAACACGCTTATCAAGGCACTTTCATCCATTCGACATCACTGACTGAGCTCGACACGTTCGAGGCTACAATATACGTCGATGAGAATGGCAGGATCGCTCACGTTTCACGAGCGGACGATCGCAAAGAAACACCCGAAGGCTGGCGAGATGCCTCGGAAACTCGACTATCTGGCAACAAATTCTTCTTTCCAGGCTTCATAGGTAACTCAGCTCGATACCAGGAGAGTCTTCTATCATGTCGATCAATACTGACGGTACATCAGACACACACATCCACGCCTCCCAATACCCCAACGCCGGCGTCTTCGGCAAGTCCACGCTCCTCGACTGGCTGAACACCTACACCTTCCCCCTCGAATCCTCGTTCTCCGACCTCTCGGTCGCCTCCAAAGTCTACAACCGAGTCGTTGCACGGACGCTCTCCCAAGGCACCACAACAGCATGCTACTACGCCACCACTCACGTCCCTGCCACTAACTTCCTCGCCGACATATGTCTCAAGCGCGGCCAACGAGCATTCGTAGGCAGAGTATGCATGGACCGCATGAGCCCTGAGTACTACCGTGATGAGAGTACCGAATCTACGATCGCCGACACGAGGAAGTGTATCGAGCACGTAAAGTCCATTGACCCGACCTACGACCTGATCTCCCCCGTCATCACGCCCCGTTTCGCCCCCTCCTGCCACACAGCCACGCTCGCCGCCCTCGGTGCCCTGCAGAGGGAGACCAACCTCGCAGTGCAAACCCACATCTCGGAAAACAAAGCCGAGATCGCTCTCGTAGCCGAGCTCTTCCCTGAAGCAGCCTCCTACACCCACGTCTACGATACCGCAGGCCTGCTAACGCCCAACACCATCCTCGCTCACGCCGTGCATCTCTCGCACGCAGAGCGGCAGTTGATCAAGTCCCGAGATGCGAAGATCAGCCACTGCCCAGCGAGCAATACAGCCATCACCTCAGGCCGGGCAAAAGTCCGCGAGCTGCTAGACGAAGGCCTCACCATCGGCCTGGGCACCGACGTCTCCGGCGGCCACACGTCGAGTATGCTCGCCGAGGCGCGCGAGGCGCTCTTCGTCTCCCGCCACGTCGCCATGACGGATGGCGATAAAGCGAAGCTCGCCGTCGAGGAGGTTTTGTACCTCGCGACACGCGGTGGCGCGAGAGTCGTCGGTCTTGAGAGCAAGATCGGCGGGTTTGAGGTGGGCATGGATTGGGATGTACAGGTTGTGGGCATGGGCGAGACTGTAGGCGAAAGCGAGATTGATGACGCAGAGGGGTTGCTTGAGATCTTCGGTAAGGAGACGTGGGAGGAGAAGGTGGCGAAATGGGTCTACACGGGGGATGATCGCAATACGCTTGCCGTTTGGGTGAGGGGACGGCTGGTGCATAAGCGCAAGGGGTTCGAGGTCTGATCGAATCGGATGGTACTACATGTCCATCGTCGCCACCCTGCCGCCGACTTCGCCCTCTCGATTCCCGGTCACGCCCGTGGCTACGCGCCGGCTGATCGTGGCCAAGATCTCATCATAGCCTTCGCCAGGCGCAGCTCGGGCCTCCTCCTCGATCTTCCGCTGCAGCGCTTTCAGCGCCTCGAACTTCGCCATCCCAATCCGATACGCCGCGCTCTCGGAATCGCCTCTTCCACCGACCAAGTGCGAGAAGGACTTCGCTGGCGCAAGTAAGTACGGCAGCGTGTACTCGAGAGCCGGGGGACATAGTATTGCGAGGTGGCCGGAGAGTGGACAGGGGAACGTGACATTTGGCATGGCGAGCGTGGATGTGGTGGACCAATTTGCTGTTGTGATTGCGGCGATGACATTGATGGCTGCGAGAGCTAAGTCCGCGAGCGCGATGGTATCAGCGTGCCTGGTGATGTTTTGCCAGAACAATGGGTTCTCGGCGAGATAGTTGTAGTAAACCATCCGGGCAGGAGAGGCTTCTAGATCGCTGCGACTTCCCTCCTCACCGTTCGATGCGCTGGGCGGGAATGTGAGCTCCTCTTTCTGTGGACCGTGAAAGATCGTAGCTAGTGTGTTCAGTACGTCTGCATTCGTTGCTTTCGACGGCAACAGTGTCAATGGACTCCGGTCCCCATAGTTGGCCAGTGAGCTCCTGTGGACGAGTAGAGACGTTCGAGGTACACTGGCTAGTAGGTGCAGGTCGTACTTCGGCGACTCTGCGTGTGCCCATCTTGCTGGCGACAGGTCTAGGGCGACGCGGAGTCGGGCGTTGACTTTACCTGCCATGTGCGAGCCTAGGTAATGCACGGGGGAAAGCTCGGCGTACTTGGCGAGGTAGTTCGCTGCTGGGCCGTACAGGAACCTGGACTCGATTGAGTCGGTATCTTTGAGGTAGAGCTCCGCTGTGCGGTCATGCACTCCCTTGCCTGACAGCCACTCCAGGGGCGGAGAAGTCGCTGGGCTGGTTTTGGTACCTAGCAGGGCTGTGTAGAAGTCCACCAGACTGACACCCATTAGTAGGTCCTCTGCCGCGTCCACCATACCTAGTACAGTGAAAGCCAGTAAGCCCTCCCCTTCTGTCACTCCGTACGCTCTCTCAACCTCAACGTGATGGCTCTTGACCACCGTCGCCCAGTCCAGATCTGCAATCTCGGAAGACCAGTCCATCAGCCTCGCCTGAGCAAGCGAGATCCTCGCCTTGCCGAGCTTGTGATCGTCCTGTAGTGAGCAAAGGCTAAACAGTAGCTTGTAAACGTCCACATCCCCGAACACGCGTTTCCACACCAGTCCTTGCCCCAATCCACCTTCGCGTTGTAGGTCGATTCGCAGCAAGTCAATCAGTAATCTGCCAGCTTGCTGCGCAATCCCCACATCCGGCGTTGTCAACCAACAACTCACAATCGCGCCCACAACACCCTGCAGTCCAGCCAGCACAGCCGCATCGCTCGCCTTGCTCGTGGCTTTACCCAGCAGCTCCAGCATAAGCCGATTAATGCATACCGGCGCCGAGGCGTTGAGACCAGTGACAAGGTCTATGGGTGGCTCGAAGGCGAGTATATCATCGAATGTGAAGGGCTCCAGGAGCTTGACTAGGAGGTTGACAACGGGCGTTGGGTCGGATTGGATGGTCTGTAGAAGCGCAGCAAGGGACTTCACGAGGTCCAGCGTCTGGTGTGGCGAGATGTGGTTTGGCAGGATGAGCTCCGCATCGTTAAAGAGTCTGGCATCGACTTTCGTAGTGCTTGGGCTGGCGACGAGAGTGGCGACGTGGCGATCCAGCTCCCCTAGCAGATCCGGCTGCGCCATTTCCAAGACAGTACTCAAGGCCAGTTGCCACGTGGCCGCTCAGAATGCGATTCGCCTTCTTTGAGGTCTCAACGGCAGCACATACTGGTCTAAAGGTGGTGGCTTCGATGACAAACGCGTGGCAAAGTTCGAGCGTTGATGGAGATGGGGATGAAGGTACGAAACTTTGGATGGGTCACGGCTTTTCCAGAAGTACACCTTACGGAGCTATGTAGGGGTTCCTACAACATGCGAAAGTTGACTGTGGTGGTCCCCAAGGCAGACCAAGTGACGTTGCAGAAATTACGCTAGCACGTGATAAATTTACTTCGCCTCTTGTTCAAAGCTCTGCATTGCATTACAGTGCAGTAGGCCGCTGTATGTTGGCCATACTATCTTCATCCTATCCTATCGTTTCTCATAACCCCAAACTTTTTGTCTCCCCCTCAAATGCAATCACAAAACTTTTTTTCGGACCCCACGTCGATGTCCATGTATCAACGCCCAAGCCCATCCCAATGCTCGAGCGTTCCCCGCCCTCGCATGCCTACCCCCGACCTCGCCCGCCTTCTACCAAGGAAGAATGCATCGTATATTTGAGCCAGAACGCCTGATTCAACACGCCTTGCTAGCGACTATTGCGCTTGATCAACCCTGTTCGCCGCCTCGGCCCTCTCAATCATCACCTCAACGCTCTGCAGTAGATTGTCGACTTCATGCTTACTAGCCGCCTCGCCATACACTCGCACTGCATTCTCCGTCCCCGAAGCGCGCACAAAGCAGCGACCAGATGTGTATTTCGCGACCAACTCGTCGAGCTTTCCCTGCATGCCCTCGGGCGTTTGCAGTTTCCGCTCCGCAGTGTCAGGCACAGTGGTGAAGCTGTTCTTATCCGCCACCTCCACACGAAGCAGGCGATTGGGCAAGTCGGTGTAAGTCGTGAACCACTTTGCGATGCTGTGCTCGCCGTCTCCGCTTTGATGGGCAAGTATGACTTCCACGAGGAGCATGTCCGACAAGGCGTCTCCGACAGTTTGGTTGATGAGCTCGGTCAAAGCTTGCAGCGTGGTGAGAGCCTCGAGCTGGGCAGGCGACTGCGGGTCGGCCTTGCGAATCTGCCGTAGCGCGTTCTGCGAGAAGAGCACAGTCCCGTGACCATTGGCTTCAAAGTACACGCCAATATCGTAGCGGCTCGCAACGTGGTGCAGATGCTTGACGCCAGTAGGCGTGCACTCGACTTTTAGCTTGAGGCGCTCTTCGATGTATTTAGTGCTCGCACCATTGGCGTAGGCAGTCTGCACGACAGCGATCTGGATCTTATCACCCAGACAGGCCTTCTCGACGATATTGCCAATGAAGGAGGCGGCTAGAGTGGCGATACGATCACCGTCTAGCATGCGAAAGACATTGCCAGTCTCGGTGAAGTAGTAGATGATGCGGTCTGCGTCGCCATCATACGAGCACCAGCGCTCGAAGGGCTTGCCGTCGAAGCTCTCGGGTGCGCGTTGGCCGGTCTTGACATAGTCTGCGCCTGCTTTCTCATTCAGAACTGATGGGTCGTCGGTCCGGTCATTCACGACGTTGATCTTGATGCCGCCGCTTTCGTCATCCTCTGCCGGCATGTACTTGAGGAACTTCTTCAGTGCATCAGCACCTACACCATTGGCGCAGTCCACGGTTAGAGCTCCTTCAGGCTTCTTGTACTGCATCGCCGTCTTCCATCCCGCGGCAAGCTTCTTGTAGTACCCCTCCTCCGAGATCTCGCCATACGGATGCGAGTCATGCTTCGTGTTCGTAGCCCGAGTCAGGTAATGCAATATCGGCGTCGTCAAGATCCCGTAGTCAATATACTTTGCTCCTATAGCATCTAACGCGTCCGTCAAAGCCTTCACCAAAGCCTTCCCAGACGGCCGCGTGTCCCTCGCAATGATGACATGTGCTGCCTCCTTGTTCTCACTCTTGAACACCTCCCTCGCAATCCTCTCATACGCCTGCTTGATTTCCCCGGTCGGCGTGTTGGCAAGCTCAGTGGCGTGCTTCTCCCACGACTGCTCGAGCATGTCTCCATAAGGGTCGACAATCTTTACGCCATTGTCCCGAGCTGGGTTGTGCGAGGCTGTGATCATCACCCCGATAGTCTTGCCTTGCAACTTTCTCGATCTCAGCGCGGCGAGGATTCCGACAGTGAAAGTGACTGAGTCGAGTAAATCGGCGTTCATGCGAAAGCCCGCAGTGCCATATGCGAACGGCTTCGACTCATCAGGCCGGGCATGGTGCCTCGCAGCCTTAGCGATGGCATCGCCGTATTGCACAGTGAAGTCTGATTCGACCATGGTGGCGTAGCGGTCGTATGGAAAATGATAGGGAAGAACGTAGCAACAAACGACGAACAAGTAGGGCGTTGTGCCGCCCCAAGGCTAGAAAAGGATCCGCCTCATGCAATCCACGCAATGGATCACGAGGTGATGCTGCGTGCGGAGGTGCTCGCGCGGCTCTGGCCCGTATGATGCAGGCGAATGCAGGAACAAGCGGGCGCGTGGGATGACTGAGCGGCCTCGGTGGGTAGGTTTTGCCTGTAGGCGTGATGGTCTTGGCTAAACGATAGGATTAGCTTGATGCATTCGGTGGTGCTACAACGAGTGATTGAAAGAGGTGATCAGGAAGGATCTGCGGTGGCAAAGGAGTTGTGTTATGGAGAGTGAAGTATGAGTTGGCATCGAAGTCAGTGGAAGTTTTTGGTGTTGCGTTGGGTGGGGGTCGTCGAACCATGCATGCAGGGTTCCAGCCCCAGAGTCTTGGCCCGCTCGCTCCGGTCCGCGGCGTGGGACTCCGTCCGAACCCAAGTTGCGCGGAAGAGACGCCGGTCCTCTAGAAGCCATACCCAGACTTCATCGGCAGCATTCGCCTACGATTATCGCTTCCCATCCACACCGCAGCCATGCAAGCACCTTCCATGTCCCTCCTCCGCGCCTTCTCGCCTCTGCGCGCATCTCACGCCATCCCACCCTCCACTCACTGTCTCAATAAACCCTTCTCCACCACCCCCCTCCTCCTCGCCCGTAAAGGCAAGAACAAAGGCCCCAAACCCGACCAGCGCATAGGCAAGCCATCCCCACATCGCCCATCTCATCATCACATGTACACTGTGCTGACAAGAACTCAGCGCTCCTCCGCTACGCCCTCCAACACCCCCTAACCCCGCGTCCCCTCCGCTTCTCCCGAAACCGCTCCCTCCGCCACTGGACAATCCACCGCGCCTTCCAGCTCCACCAAGCGAATGTCCGGCTTGCCCAAACGCTCAGCTTGGAGAAACAGTACCGATCGATGGCTTCTGCATGCGAAGCGCTGCGATTGATGGATGGGGATGGGTTAACGGAGGGGGAGAGGGAGAAGTTGGGCGTGAAAGGCACGGGAGCAGGGGCTGAGAAAGGCGAAGGAGGGAAGTTGTACCGCGTGGCGATGGAGAAGAAGGGGATCTGGGAGGGCGTGCCGATTGAGTATGCGAGGGCGCAGGTCGATACGCCACCAAGGAATGGCTGGAACCACGCTTGGACTCGTTGAAGCGTGAGTGCTATATGCGTAGTGAGATGAGGCATTCCTCGAATGGGGCGAGTCAACGGGTGCTGGAAGCAGGATGTGGAGTCATTACTTATGTCTAAGCACGGTCGGTGGCAAGAGCTACCTGGCCTTGTTCGCAACCGGTACGGTTCGCGGCTACTCACAGTCGCGAAATGCTATCCGCGTGGCAACAACGCAGAATAACGTGGCGGCAGATGCAAGCTGTTGCCCATCAGGAATCAGCTCGATCGGTAACACATATCACGATTCGAGATTGATCACCGTCGGATGCCAAAGAGGTTACTTAACGGCAGGAGTACAAAGTACGGGTGGTATCTGGGGGACGACTCGTGCCTCGATGTCAGCCGCACATCGACTGCAACGTTGAAGCAACTGCCACGTGGGCATACGTCAAGGTCCGCTGCGATGGAAGGATCTGTAGTAATACATGTAGATATTACAGCATAGCGTCCACCATCCACGATCCCTCGCGGATTCGTTCTGTGGATTCCGGTCCCGAAGCGATCCCCCAACTCATATCCAGCCATGCAGACCTCCAATGCTCCATCCCAGTCCTGCCTAGGTCCATCTTCCCAAACGCCAGAACCTCTCCCCCTCCGGCCTTTCTCATATCCCAAACCCTCGAAGCCGTTTCCAGTCGCGTTCACCCATGCAATCCCGTATACTAAACAGGATACCCAGCAAATCCGACCTTCAAACGCCCCCTCGCTCCACCCGCCCCCTCACTTCCCCACCGGCAACTATCCTGCCACTTCTTCTCCTCGGCCCGTACAGCTAGCAGCGCTTGCTTGCAATCTTCCGGTAGCTCGGCGATGAGCTCGTCGGGTATATCGCTCGGACTGTTCGAGCCGAAAAGCGGGTTGAGGAAGGAAGTCGAGGAGGGAAAAGGGGAGAAAGATGTGATGGGAGGGGATGTGTAGTGGGTGTCTATCACCGCGTGAGAAGAGGAGAGAGCGGTGGGGACTGGTGGAAAGAGGGAGTCGACTAGCGGTGGAGAGAAGGCGTGGGAAGTGCCGTTCGTGAGGGCAGGTTGTGACAGGTTGGTGGCAGGAGGCAGCGGAGGGATATGCTCCCAGCGGACGTGCGTCGGCTGCATGATGGACGGCATGAACATGAGGTTGGTGTGCGTGTCGTAGACGCCAGAGTGAGTTTTGCGGCGGAGGGCCAGGGCGGCGGAGTTGAAACGGCTAGTCTTGGCGTTAGCAAAATGGCCAAGCTATCATTGTGAGAGCAGAAGAATGAATCAGCATACCTTGCTTCTCGAGCATGCATACACTGCCAATTCCCCACCGTAATCCCCGTCCTCCTCTTCCCACCGCCCGGAACGCCAGGCTTCCCAGCCACTTGAGGTCCGGCAGGCTGAATCTTGTAGACGTCGCTAGCGCCAAACCATGCCACATAGCGGTTGCGGTTGTAATCCGTTCCGCCTCCCACATTGGCGAGACTGTCATTCGGGTCCGCCAGCTCGCCCTCGATATCCCCATTCGCGCGGGCTTCGGAGACTTTATAGTCGTCTATGACTTTCTTTCCGGCGACCACGATTTTGGCGCCGAATTCGCGGAACACTGAGCGTGCGGTCACGACGCCTATGTTGCGGCCTTTGTAGCTGTTCGGCAGAATGTCTCGATCTATGAGGTCCTTCTTCTCCGCGTCGCCGAGCAGAACTTTGAAGAGCTTCGGGTGCTTGTTGAAGAACAGGTAGCTATCGCGAAAGCCGCAGCATCGCGCAGGCTCAGTGGGCAGCATGTATAGTCTCTCGCCGCGGCCGATGATTTTAAAGGTCCGTACGCGGTATTCACGTTCGCCGGAGAGATGGCCGTATTCGTCGACCTTCTCCTCGCCCTCGGCATCGAAGTCTAGCTGTGCGTCGTCGTGGAGGACCTCGAACTTCTGTCCATCCACCATGACGTACTGGTCTGCAGCTGGCTGGGTCACTCTTCTCCGAGCAGGCAAACTCCTCCGCCCAGCTGCTGCACCTCCGCGCCCTCGCGGTCGCCGTCGATATGGGGTGCCAGACTCGGACTCGTCGTCGCCGGGCTCGGGAGTGCGCATACTCGCTCGGGCGCCGCCTCGTGAGCGTTTCCCGCCTCGCGACTTGCGGCCAGGGATTGAGGTAATCGTGGGTTCGCCATCCTCGTCGTCGTTGTCGCCTGCTGCGGGAGTGCCGGCTTCTTCGTCGAGGTCTTCATCCCCTTCAGCTACTTCCTCGCCTTCGCCGTCGGCATCCACCATGTCCTCATCATCTTCGTAGACTATTGCAGATTCTCGTTCTACAATGATGCGTCAGTGAATATTGCTTGTGCTTATGTGAGGATGTTCATACTAGGCGTCCCAAGCGAGTCGCGCTTTTTGGAGAAGCCTTTATGGCCTTTCTTGAACGGCATTGCGAGAGTGGCGGGGGAAAGGGATTATTCACTCCCGGCGGGTGGGGGGAGGCACTGGAGAGGCGCGCTGGGGCGGGGGGGAA
>JAVRRP010000793.1:0-13909 GCA_036872775.1 Oleoguttula sp. CCFEE 5521 | reverse complement strand
GTAGAGACCTCCGAAGGATGGAGTGACACTCAAGGTCTGGCCATTGGGGAGATGGACAATCGAGGGTGCCATGTTTGCTCGTGCATGCCTCTGTGAATGGTCTCGTCTCGTCGATCAGCAACTCGTAATTTTTGCTTATCTCTACTCCTTGCAGCGATCGTGATCGACCTAAGGTGAAGGCCTTACGAGCCGCTGACGTTTGAAGCAGTTCAGAGGAGAGCAGTGCCGCCCACAGGCTCTACCTACACGCACTCACCGTTGACAGAGCGAAGGAGAATTTCGGATATCTCGTTTGGTGAGAGGGTGAGAGCTCCAACGCGACCCGTTTGGATTCCCAATGCTGCACCCCGCCCTCTCACGAGCCACATTCACAAGCCACATGAAGCCACAATATCGGATCGCACCTTCCCTGTCAGTTGGAGTGCTATTCTGAGGATAGGAGGGGGGTATCGACATGTTGAATTACCATAGCTTGCGCTGATACGTCGTGGTAGCTGCAATTGTTGCACCATCCTATACAAGCTCACTGGCTCTCATTGACCATGTCATCACGGAGTTGCTGTAACCACCAGGCACGGGGGTAATGAGCGAGGCGCATGCAAGCGAACATCCATCTCGGCTTCGAGCCGCGTCTGCAGCCAGCCATATCCGCAGATTGACATTACACAGGCCGCCATATTCAAGGCCACAGCGGGCCAAGCAGGCGTGTGTGGAGTATAGTGCCACGACAGCAAGCCGCGGGTCACACTAGATCACATCTGCGCTGGGCCAGCGATGGCGCAATGTTTCGTCGTTCGCGACCCCCGCCCTTCGACGCGACCTCGTCTCCCACCACCTCTTCCCCCTCCCGAGCCACACCCCCTGTGTCGCCGCTGCAGTTCGACTTTGGACTGGATGCGAATAGCTTGCACTCGCCGGTCTCAGCTAGAGGGGATTCAGAGAGATTCGGAGGGGTTCCATTCCGACCTTCGACGAGCGATGGAGCGCGACAGAGTGTAGTCAGCTTACAGCCGCCCGTGTTGCCTCCCATTCCGCGCCTGTCGAGCAGGGATGAGCTATTTGGCGAATTCTCGACAACAGCGCATGCCGCTAGAGAGGCTGAGGTCAGTGAGAGCGGTTCAGCCAACGCCGCTGCATTGCAGTCAGATGCTAGGATGAATGCGGCACAGCCAAGTGTGAGGGTCGAGTCCCTACCGCCCGCGATCACGAGGTCGATGCCTAGTATTACTGGACCTCCATCACGCAGTGAGACACAGACAGCCCAGTATGGTCAGCCGGCGCCTTCCAACGGCATCCTGGACATCGACTTCGATCGACCTCAGATGCAGGCTTCGATGTTCCCTCAACGAGCGCCTGTGGCTCCTGCGGGCAATGCCTTCGCTGCGCATCATTCAGCCATGTCAAGGGAGTTCATCGACAGCAGAGACAGACCTTACTCGCAGCCGCCAGCGCCGCGCGTGCCACTGTTGCAGCAAATTCACAGCTCACCGAACCTGCTGGCCGCCAAGTCGCCAGTGGGTGCTAGCACGCAGAGCGCGAGTACTGGACGGAGTCCGTTGTCGCCACGATCGTTCACAACAAATTCCTCCCACCTGAGCCCGCAGTCTGCTAACGGACCGAATGTGCTGCGGAAAGCCAACAGCCCAACGACTACTAGCTACAGTGGCTCAACAGCCAGACCGAGCACCCACTCCTCGACCTCGACGGCGACGTCACCTCTGGCGCAGTCTACAATAGGTACAGCATATGCTGACACTTCAGCTGCGTTCCCATTGCCGCAACATGTTGCGACCAGGCCCAAAACTGCAGGAATCTCTTCGACCCTTGCAGGTGTCATGGTGCCCACGCATCACACAGGTGGCAAGAGTCAAGACAAGAAGAAGGCAGACAAGCGGAAGACGACGTTATTGAACCCAATGGCTCTGCTGGCGCGCCGACGAAGTGGGCAAGATGAGCCGCCGGCGGTAGATCCACGCGAGATGAGGGAGCATGAACAAGCCCAGGCGCGGCAAAAGAGTGTGATAAGTGGTGGACTTCACAAGCTGCCCGAGGACTTCGATCCGCGAATCAAGGGAAAGATTGTGCATGACTTCAATGCTCCGAGGCCAAGACGCGTCTTCTCTCAGAGTGACGCAGATTTGCCTAGTCAGAGTCGCGGGCCACAACTGGGTAGTAGAGCACCATCGATACCAGCGATCAGTGGCATACCCTCACTCCACACGCCCATCATGGGACAGTCTCGGGATGATGTCGAGCGGCCTGCCCTACGTAAGCAGCGATCCAGCGAGTCCGGCTCGCGGAATAGTCGACATACTCCAATCTTTACAGAGCATCTCGACGAGGACTCGAACAATCACCATCGATATAGCTCGATCCAAGCCGAGCGGTTGGAGAACAAGGAATTTCTGTATCGAGTGTCGCAGGTGTCATCCCATCATCCAAGCATGAGCCAAGAAAGCGCTGTGCTACCACCATTTGCGCGCAGAAGTCAGCAGATGGATGCGGCGCAGGCAAGCTTTTATCGTGATGATGAGAGCAAGCGATCTAGTGATCCTTCGTCAACTGGGCCTATCAGCGGGAAGGAGAGGAACTCTGCTTCGAGCTCGGTCGGCGTTGTCAGTCCAGTCATCACGGGAGCACTACCACCACAGACTCGGGAGAGCCTGAGTCCGATCTCTCCCCAGAGTGCTGGGCGACGAGTCTTGTCTGGATCTTCGTACACGAGACCCATCTCCGAGACCTTGGATCAAGCCGCTTCGCCCACGTCCACAGACCGCACAAGTCGCCACCTGTCGTCTCTGATGTCACAGTCCGTGACAGAGTCGAGTCGTCACACATCCTCTTCCGTCTCCGCGCAACATGCTTCCGTGAACATGTCACCCACCTCATTGTCCATGCGACCGGAACCGCTGTCTCCCAGGATGCCACCTCCAGGCACGCTGGTTCTACCACCACGAACGGCAAATCTCATGGCTTCTCCAGTCTCGTCTCCAGGAGGCTATATTTCCTCTATCAGCTCCACTCCCGAGCCTGCCGAGCTACGGTCAGCTGTTGCAATGACGCAGAGCCGGAGTCCGCCTAAGCTCGTGGAGAAGCGCGCATCTGCCGTCGGTCACAGTAAGCGATCGCCTGCTGATGATGACATGAAGCACATGCCAAGCACGGGTAGCAGGTTCTCATTCCAGCTAGATGGCAGTGAGCGCGAAGAAGCCTTGCTGGAGGAGAAGCATCGCCGTATTGTTTCCAGCAGCTCTGGGCCAACAGCCCAAGCCGATCACGATGATGAGGACTACTTTGACGAGAACGCGATGGAAGACGAAGACGAGATGGAAGTGCAGATGCGGTCACAGCATGCCTCGCTTGATGTGATGCCACCCAATGGGCTAGCTGCGCCACCAAATGGTGGGCTTCAGAGTCTGGCTCATGCTCGAGAGCAATTGAGACCCGATCAGTCTGAGGATGGTTCAATCTACGGCGACTCGATACCCTCTATCCGACATTCGCATGATTTGTCCTATGCTGAACATCCTGCGTTTCGAGCTCACTCCGCACTGGCTACATCGCGGCCGACCTCAGCTCAGCCATCGTACCACCGTGCGAGCGGTGTCGATGAGTATATGAGTTCCGCTTGGCAACGTGGACATGGTAGAGGGTTCAGTGATGCAAGCGTAATTACTGTAGGCGGCAATGGGCAAGGTAGAGGAGACTTCGTCGAAGATGACTTCTCCCACGAAGAAAGCATCCCCGGTGGGCATGGTGGCGCCAAGCCGAGAAGTGGTTTCTACTTGCAGCCGAAGGCAGCGGGCTACAGTCCAAGTCAGAGCCCGGTGGAGGGTAGGAAGCCAAGTCTGCCACGCTTGACCACTGACGAGGTCAACTATGGAGGCAAGTCTATAGAGCAGGGACAAAGCCCAGTCCCGCAAAGCCGGAACGGAGACAGATCAGCGGGCGGCTTCAGCGCATTCGACTTCACCCAAGGCCCCGACCTCAGTCTGGATGGCAGTCGACCAACATCGCGACAACTTGCTTCGACCAGTAACGGGACTGCATATGCACACGACAGTAAGGTACTGCCATCGTCACATGTCGGCTGGAACAACGGCCCTCCATCTCCCACTGTTCGCGCGCCGTCATGGTCGAAAACGGAGTCATTTGCCCACAATTCAGCATCAGCCACGGCCAGGGAACAGAGTGTACCATACGCCGAGCGCCTCGACCCAAGCTCCCGTGCCTACAATGGTGCCACCAACCATGACACTCAATACGCGGCTGACGAGGACGGCCAGGACGACATGTACTTCGACGACGGCAACTTCGACGCTTCTGATCTGCGATCTAACAAGTCGGTCAATAGCAGACCGGCGATTGACGAGGATGACTTCGATCAGCCGGGCTTCGCAGGTGGCTATCGCGGTCTGCCCGTGAGAGCTACTAATGGCGCACCGTACAAGCCTGCCGAAAGAGTGGTAAGTATGGGTGGCATGAGTGGTGATGGTCCGTATCCATCCTTCGCTGCCTCAAACCCGGCGCGAGTGCTCGACAGAGACTCGCGTCTACTACTTACCGATCTGCCGCTGGCAGCTGCGCCAGTCGACCCACGGTGGATCCCCCAGCGAAATCCATCCGAAGACGCGAAGCGACTTGGTATGAGTACGAAGGTGCCTCCACTTCCCCCACAACCTGGTAGTGGAGCAGGCGAGGTCGAGCGTACGAAGACTAAGCTTCAGGCATATCATCAGGCGCTCGCGGATGCTGCGAATAAAGCTGCTGGGGATGGCCGTTTCATCAGAATGCCTAGCACCAGTACTGCGCAAAGTGTCAGCACGCAAGCCAGTGCAGATCATCTGAAAGAGATGCCGCAGCAACAGCATGCTGAGGATGACGGAAACGGCAATGCAAGAGACGACGGCAGCATGTACTCACAGAACGAAATTGAGCATGACCATGGCGATGCTCCTGTGCAGAAGCTCTCGCCGCCACCACCAGCCCAGCACAACGGCTTTCTTGCCCCGTCACAGGAATTGGATCACTCTCGCACACCTTCGCAACGCACGACCGGCTCTCGCTACGACACTGGCGTCTCGTACAGCCCTCCCAAGATGGCTTTTGACTTCGGCTTCGACTCGACAAACTCCCCGCACAACGGATTGTCAGACGACTACGCTACTGATGACTATGCCGATGACTTTGACGATGATGACGTGATCGCCGCCGCCAACGCCGAAGCACTGGCTAGTGACCAAGACAACTTCTACGGCTCAGAGTTTGGCTTCTACAGCAGGCCTGCTCGCGCTAACAGCGGCTCGTCCAAGAACAAAGACCAGAGTCAGCAGCAACAGCCTGAAGCTATGAACGGCGGCTTCTTTGGCACGGACGGCGATGATGGCACTGCTCGAGATCGCTACCAAGCTGAGCCAAACCTCACACCCATCACTGAACGCTCCGAATTCAGCACGCGCAATTCATTCATCGGCCTCGGCGGCGTGGCAGGAGGTCAACACTTCGGTCCGCAAAGGACTTCGCACCTCCCGGTGAGCTCGCTGGTCGAGACAGATCCAGAAGCTTTCGAGACGTTGCGCAGGTTGAAAGCAAATGCCTTCGCCGGCGCGGGCGGTAGCAGAGCTTCGGGTAGCAGTGTTGCGGGAAGCAACAGCAGCAGTCTGCGGAATAGTCAGGCTAGTCTGGGAAGGACCTCGCAGGGTTTCTCGCCTGCTAGTGCTACTGCGCCGCCGAATGGGCAGGGGTATTTTGGAACGTGGCTTGCGACGGGCGATAGTCCGACTAGTCCTTCCGTTAGAGGTCACTCGAGGGACAACAGCTGGGGACAGGGCGGCCAGCGGCAAATGTCTGTGCAGTCGCAAGGGGAGGTACAGCATGCTGCTAGTCCTGTTGCTGCAAGGAAGGTTGTGGCTGGCGGGGAGAGGATGGGGTGGATTTAGTAGGACTCACGTGTGATGGTGATTGATACTTAGCGACAGCTTTGAGATGGCGTTCGGGATTGACGAAATTGGATATACCATGGGAATGGAGTTGCGTGGCTGCAATGGGGTAACACCACAGGCCGACTGGACATAATGTCAATATGATAGTGTAAATGTGTATGCTACGATGGGGACAAAATATGTGCCTGAGGAACGTGCCGAGGTCCTTCACATGCTCAACCTCAGCTCAGTATACTTGCACTGCATCAACCTCGCATCAAAATACAAGTAGCCACAGACCTCTGACGACGCACGATCATACACCAACAATGGCGAAAGGTGACCTTCTATTCGAGCTCGCTGTCGGCTCCAATGGCAACATTGTCGTCACACAGCCCGTAGACAAAGTCTACCTCATCACCTTCACAAGCCCTCCAGACAATCGACTCACGACTGTTCGTGAACTGACCTCCCGTTTTGAGTCCATCTTCTAAGCTGACCAGTATGCCAGGAATTTTGCACATCCCTCATTCTAGCCCTCGACATCCTCGCCACCCGCCACCCCGCCGGCGTCGTGATAACCACCTCCGGCATCACGAAGTTCTACTCCAATGGCCTTGATCTAGACCACGCCTCTTTCACGCCCGGCTTCTTCCCCGAGGCACTCTACGCCCTCTGGCTCCGACTGCTGACGTACCCTATGCCGACTGTGTCGCTTATCAATGGCCATGCGTTTGCCGGCGCGTTCATGACGGCTATGATGCATGATTACCGTGTTATGAATCCGCATCGAGGATTTTTGTGTCTGAATGAGTTGGAGCTCGGGGTACCGTTGAGAGCTCCAATGAGCTCCGTGTTCAGGGAGAAGGTGTCGCCTGGAACGTACAGGAAGCTAGTGCTGGAGGCGGCGAGATTGAAGGTTCGTTTATTGCCCCCCAACCAAGATCTGTCTGCTGATCCCATATGCAGGCCCTAGACGCCCTCAAAGAAGGCGCAGTAGACTCCCTCGGCGGTTTGGAAGAAGCGCTGACCTTCATCGACGAGATGAAACTCGTTGCGAAGGCTGGCGCAGGCCTGACGGGTAAGTCTGCGCTCGTCGAGCTGAAGCGAGAGATGTACCGCGAGACCGTTGGGTATCTGGAGAACTTTGGCGATGAGGATCGACGAGACTTTGAAGTCAGGGAGCGGGAGAAGAAAAGGCAAGCTGCCAGGGAGCTGAGAGTGGGGAAGTGGGAGAAGGCGAAGTTGTAAGTGTAGGGAAGTGGGAGAAGGCGAAGGGGTAAGTGTAGGTGATCTGTCTGATGCCGATCGCCTTCTCCACGGCACCACTGTGTATATCATGGTATCACTGGGTTCGAACTCACAACCTCAGCCGAAGGTCACTGGCTGGCTTGCGCCTTCATGCGATCTCAGTGAGGCGCAGAAAGACGGCGGAAAAGGGGTGGCAAGGTAAGACAATCGGGGTGCTTAGGGGTACCAAGCGCGGTACCGGAAAGTGGGTGATTACCCCGGGGGTGGTCTCGACAAGGCTATGTTCGCAAGAATCGTGTGGCCCCACCCCGTAGCCATACTATCTCACAGCCGCAGGGAGCTAGGCAAATCGGACCGGTGTCATTCCGCTAGACCATGTGATACCGGCGCCACGTCCTGTGGAATTGATCATAACGTCAAGTTCCTGATCGTCTGTACGAAGTACGATATTTGTGGAAGGTCGATCCTTCGCGGAAACATTGACCGCAGCGGTCGTGCCGTCGGAGAATGCTGGACTCAGTCAGAGTGTCGAACACGGTGTGTGAGCGACGCTGCAACACCGATCGCTCTTGCCACCTGGATTCGCTCCAGAATGGTCTCTTGGCAGCCACTCGAAACAAAATTGCAGTCAGATCCCAATATACAAGATTAAGCAGCTCGACATCCTGTAACGGCCATCAACTCGCAGGACTCTGCCTCTTCATCACTCCATCGCTGAAAGCATCCATCATCAGCGCAATGGCTCCTACCAAAACCTCTTTCAAACCCCTCCTGCACAGTCTGCCCTCGGAACTATACATCATCATCAAGGATTTCACTTTACAAGTCGAGGAGGCCACAACTATCGAGGTTAACAAGAATTGGCGTCCACCTGCGATCCTTCAGATCGACTCCGCCACCCGCAAAGCCTTAGCCCGGATATACTATCACACCAATCTTTTCAACGTCGACTGTCACTTCGGCATAGACTTGAAGATACCACCGCGCTGGCGAAAAGCCGTGAGCGACCACTGGGGATGCAGGTACAACAATGACTTCGGTCCGGAACTGGAGGATGACATCCTCAGAGCTGATTTCAGTAAATTGAGTACCAACACGTGGTTCTTGTGATGCGCCCAGACGACCTCGAAGATTACCAAGCGTTCACGAGCATTCCCTCCACGACTTACCGACTCCCTGATTGTCGAGCACCGCGACGTCCAGGGTTCCGTTGTTGGGACACCGAGAACTACTTAGTGAAGGCGGTGACTGCGATGCTCACGTGCCGATCGCGCGCAACAGTGACGGCATGGTCGCACCGTATGCAAGCGTCGGTTTGCACACTGGCATTGGGACCTTGGTGGGGCTGCAGAAGACCTGACGCCTTGTGTTACACGGGAATGAGCTACTGTGGCTGTCGTGCAGGTTGAAGATGCTGGTGTCGCGAGTAGATCCCAGACTAACAGTGGCATCAGTATCTCAAAAATATTTGCGATGCTACAATTACAACTTCGCGCCACTCTCCTTCTTCCACTCCTCTCTCAACACCCGTTTCAGTATCTTGCCCGAAGCATTCTTGGGAATCGCCTCAACCCACTTGATCCCTCCTTCTAGCATCTTGAATGATGCAAGCTTCTCCCGCATAAATGTATGCACCTCGCTGTCGCTTGGACCGCTCGCACCAGGTCTCCGAACGATATGCGCTCGAGGCAGCTCGCCACCTTCGCGCACTGGATCAGCAACTCCGTACACAGCAGCGTCGATGATGTTGGGATGCGATAGGAGGACGCCCTCGAGCTCAGGAGGCACGACTTGGAAACCTCTGACTTTGATCAATTCCTGTGGAAGAAGTTAGCAGTGTAATGGGCGTCGAGAATGCGTGATACGTCCCTTCTTTCGGTCGACTATGTAATAGAGACCGGTCCTGACATCCACGTAGGCTATGTCACCCGTATGAAAGTACCCGTCTTTGTCAAAGTCTCTGTTGTTGGCCTCTTCGTTCTCAAAGTATCCGCGAATCACAGTCGGACCGCGAATGCACAGCTCGCCCCTTACATCGTAATCAGAGATGTCGGTCCCGTTGTCATCTATCAGCTTCAAGTCGATGTTCGGCAGAGGGTACCCGACAGAGCCTGTAGTGTCATATTCAGGGTACCGCAGCCTTGTTGCAATGCACGAAGTCTCGCTCACTAGCTTCAGGTCAGCATGGAACACTGGAAAGAGAGAAGATCAGATCACCTACTTCCCCACACTTGCGTGAACGGTTTGCCACCCAGCAGCTCCTGGAACCTGGCCTGAGGGTGCTTGTCCAACGGTGCTGCACCGCACTGCCCGAGCTTGGCGGACGTGAGATCATACTTGTTTTTCAGCTCGCTATTGATTGCCATGATAGCTATGGGCGGTACAACGCCAACGTCGGTGATCTTATATGTCTGTATCGTCCACATCCAGTGCTCTAGATCAAATCTTCGCAGTACGTAGCCTTTCTCACCATTTCGGAGGGGCGTGGTGTGAGCTACTGGTGCCATTGCAGCGTGGAACATTGGGAGTGCCAGGACCCGCACAGCTTCGTATGGCCTGGGAGGGGCTTCATAGACCAGCGTGTGTTGTGCGATGAGGTTGTAATGGCTCAGCATGGCTGCCTTGGGAAGCCCAGTGGTGCCTGAGGTGAATAGCATGGCTGCCGTGGTATTCTTTGTCGTTTCCAAGTCGTCGAATCGTACCCAGTCCTGCTCTCCATGCTGCAAGAGATCGCTCCACTGGGAAAATCCTGAGAGGGACTGTTCGCCATGCGGATTGAAGATGACAATGTTCTTCTCAGGAAGTCCGACCTCGCGACTCGCTTTGAGTACGCCATCGATCAGATCCGGCTGTACGAGCACGAACCTTGCTTTCGAGATCTTGAGAGCATGGCTAAGCTCGTACGGGGTGTAGGCGGGGTTGGTGCCACTAAAGATACCTCCAGCGGCCACGACGCCCAGCAAGAAGATGGGATACCAAATCGAGTTGAACGAGTGGATGTTCACCACATCACCCTGCTTTAGACCAGCGGCATGGAAACCTGCGACCAGCTGTCGGATGACCTTGCGAGCCTGGAGAGAGGAGATGCTATTCGAAGGCTCGAGAGCCTCGATGTAGATAGGCTCATCCTGATCGAAGCTCTGATTGTCAAAGGTCCAGGAAAGCAGATCTTGAGTCGGGATGGGGTGGGTTTCCTTCGCTAAGAAGGGCATGTTGTTTGCTGTAGATGGAAGTGGTCTTGTTGTGCCGGATTAGACTAGATTGGAAGTATTGAGAGTTCTTCAGACCAACTCGCCAGCGTTCTGGATCAGGATCGCGGCCTTATATTCAGGCGTCCAGGCGCGAGCAAAAGACCGATCGACCGCCCGAGATTTAGTATACTTGAGACAGGCGGAACGGAAATGCTGCGGCTGAGCCGGGGGCGGAATGAGTATCAGCACTAGTTTACGACAGGCTCAGCTGCCTCACGAGGCATGTGCTGGGTTGTGCTTGATAGACGAGAGAGTGAGGGCGAGCAGACGAGGCCTCTAGTGAGTCCTTGAATAGCTAGGTTCGTACGCACGGTACGGCACCCTACATGTATGTACCTCGGATATAACCTGTTCCCGTAGGCAAGCTGCGTCTCAAATAAGCGTCCGCAAAGCTACTGTACTGGCCGCCGCATCTCCTTGGCCGAATCGTGTCCACAGACGTGCCACAAACGTCCGTAGCACACCTCGTGTCAATGGGATGACTTTGCGGAGTCTTATTGATGTGTGTAGTTGCAGAAGACTCACGAAGACTCGAGGCGCGGGAGCGGCTTTGTCAGCCGAACCTTGTTTTTGAACTTCATGTCTTGGCATATGAGCCTCACTCCATCCACGGCTAACGAAACATTGCTCACGACCTATCCGCTACTCACGACGGCTACAAGGTCTGCTGTATCGTCGGATCTACAAGCGACAAAGCAACCAGACAGCCCCATCTCCTGAAGCCGCCAACTCATATTACGAAAACATGTCTCGCCATCACCCCGATCTCGTACAATGCAAAAAGACTGCCGGCATCAGCATCGGTCGCCTCTGCGACAAATGCGACGGCAAATGCCCTGTATGCGACTCATACGTAAGACCAACGACGCTTGTACGCATATGTGACGAATGTAGCTTCGGGAATTACCAAAACAAGTGTGTCGTCTGCGGTGGCGAAGGAATCAGCGACGCCTTCTACTGTTTCGAGTGCACGCGACTGGAGAAGGATCGAGATGGCTGTCCAAAGATCATCAATCTGGGGAGCTCGAGAACGGATCTGTTCTACCAGAAGAAGAATTTCCGGAATCATTGAGGGCCCTGTGAAGTGCACACGGGGCCCTATGTCAGGAGCTGACGTGAGCCGGATCGAGACGACTTCACTACGACTGAAGAAGACCGACTTGGCTCACCCAAGCTGATCAACATCGTTTGCTGCTAAGTTAGCCCCATCACCGAGCCGGCGCTACTGAGTGGGCTGGTATCGGCTAAGCAACCTTGGTAAAGACTGTGAGCGTAAGCGCGAGGTGAAGCAATCGCTGGCCGGCAAAGTATTTGGGTACAGTCTGGTGGCTATGATGAGTGGTAGCCGGACCAATATGCACTTTCACGTCACCGCTGGTTGGTGCTGGACCTGGCGCGGTCCGATTATCGACACGCTGAGATGAGAGCACGAGAGCCAAGTGCAGGACATCCGAAGACAATTGGTCTATCGGTCAGGGTTGAAAGACGGTAGCGGGAGAGAAGGCGCACGTTACCCGTGCAACGCGCTTGAGCCTTGTCAGATAGCGCGGGTGTATGCAAGATAGTTCATTCAAATCAAGACCAAGTCTTGCACAACATATGCATCATCTCGCATGGCCTGCCCATTCATGAAACCGTGCAGATAGCACTCTCCGATCAGCTCGTACCTTTCGCCATGTTCAACTCCATACGTCCGCCTCAGCACTACCGGCACGCTACAGCCCAGCAGCACGGCTACCACGTCGCCTTTCCTCGCCGCCCGAGGCGCCATACCGACGAAGCCTTTCTCGGTCACCAGTAGCCTGCGCGCCATAGTCTGCAAGCTCGTGACATCAGTAAACCGTCTCAACGGCCAAGCAGCGTGGTCCAGCTCCGGCTGACGTAGCACAGCCGCGTAGTCGAAGTCTGAAGGCCGAAAGGCGCTGTGCAGACTGTTGCCACGTACGAGGAAATCAGCATTGAGCTTGAACCATGCGCGGAACTCGTTGATCCTGAAGTTCCGTGCACGCTTACCGGCCTCATAGTCGGCTACGGCCGTCAGCAGATGGGCAGTGATGAATTCGGCTGAAGCAGGGTACTGGAAGCACCAGTCTCGGCGATCAAGAGCAAGCGACAGCGCGATATTGTCACGAACTGACGAGATATCTGCTCGGGATTGCGCTTGAACGGATGGCTGTGTATTTGATCGTGATGTTGGTGCAATAAGAGGTTCAATTTGTGTGATGTTTTCCGGATCGCTGCCATCAACCATCGCACCCAGGCCGTCTATTTTGTCGATGATTGTTCCTCGACAGGTGAGTCGTTTGGTATCTTCGGAAAACGATGCAGAGGGTGCACTCTCCCCGGACGCAGCGTAGACTGCACAATCGGGCGGGTTGTCCATAGCGTCCTTCGGCCGCAAGCTTCCTATACGTGTGTTCGCAGCCTGACTGACGAGCAGAGGAGTATGCGCTGCTCTGATGGTCGAAGGACTGTTGCGTGCTTTCCAATCAGGGACCCATGAGGGTACGTCTGAGTCTGCGTCTCGGAACATGTGAGCGAAGCAGATGATGTCTAGACTCTGATGAGCTGCGATCCAGCGCATTGTAAGATCAGTATACACTGTTTCGTAGGGGACATCATAGCGTGGGCGACCGATGAGCGCTCGGTCGAAGTCATTGATGCATCCTACGAGGGAGTAGATGAGGTCCACCGGCTTGCTGGACTCGGAGAACGAAGTATATGCTAATAACGCCAACAAGCTGATCCGCTGCCCAGGTTTATCTCCACGATGCCAGTAATAGATTCGCCGGCGACACCACATCGGCGACCAAACCCCAAGATCGGGCAGCACCTTTTTCGGGACTAGACTTGCCGTGGCTACAGTAGCACGCATAACCACTCTATGAGTCGCGTACGTGTGTCCACAGTAATACCGGACTGTATGACTTGCGCCTTTCGGCAGAATGGACTCCTGTAAAGTCCATATGCGCCTGAACCAGGGCCGGCTCACGATATCGTAGTAGTCTCGCCAGGCTTGCATATCTTGAAGTATAGGATCAGGATCACCCTTGTCCTCATGCTCGTGCTGATCTGCGACAGCGATCATTAGTCTCATGCCCCTTTCAGAACCTGGCAGCGCTTCTCCAAGCCAAACGATAGCGCCTTGGGCATTGCCGTAGATCTGCTGCATCAGAGACACTTGACTTGCACGCTCGCTGTCATTTCCCAAGTCGATGCAGATCGAGTCGATCCATAGCCATGGCGAGTCGCGAAACTCAGGCTGTTCGCACACCAACTGCAGTACGCCGTAGGCTGAGCGCAGGACCTCGAAAGGTGTGCCATTGAGCTGAATGGAGACAGTATCGGCCGGATCGCCCCATACATACGATGCAGGCGTATATGCTGGTGTGTCACTTGCGTTGAGTTCGAAGCTTCTTAAAATACCTACAATGGGACCACTGTCGCCACGATGCACTCGCAGGAGGCGTATGGAGTTGTTAGTCT
>JAVRRP010000792.1:0-13910 GCA_036872775.1 Oleoguttula sp. CCFEE 5521 | reverse complement strand
TTCTGCCTTGGAGATTCAACACTGCCACTTGCATTCGTACTAAGAGCTTCCACTCCCGCGGGGATTTGAAGAAACACTTCCATCGCAAGCATTTACGGCATCATGCGGACGATCAGCCGATCAGGTGTCCCCATCCTTTTTGCGGTAGTACTCTTGATAACAAGGCACATCTGCAGAATCACGCCGCGAAGGTGCATAGCTCAATAACCTAGGTGTAGAAGCTAATGAGTTTAATGAATTGTGTCTAGCGCTGTTCGCGAAACGATCGCGGTCTGTTGTCAGCTAAATGCAGTACATGTGCAGACTCTCTCTAACAAGCCACCAAGGTGATTACACGGGCGAAATTGAGGCTATCGGGAGTGACTATCTGCAAGGGCCCGGATGCGGGCATCTAATGATGGAACGGACACATTAAATAGAGGCTATCGGGAGTGACTATCTGCAAGGGCCCGTGAAGACAAGCAATTAAAGTGGGGTACCGTAACCCTGATTTGTCGCAATCCCGCAAAGTCTAAGGTGAGTGACATAATATCAGTTGTACAGCCTCCCTAACACGACACATCGAGTTACTGATCGTTGGGATGTGTTCCTTAGGTCAAACAATGATGCTATAGCATAGGAAAAGTGTATTGAAGAAAGGGAAGACGTGTTTCTAGGGAAGGGAAGTTCACCGGGGAAATTTCAAAGGATCCTGGCAGAGACCCTACTTTCCCCTCGCCAGAAAAAAGGGAATCACGGCGTAATTCTCAATAGCCGATAGTTAGGGACAGATTTTCACCGTTGTCGAAACCACGCTTTCCGAGTTGGGTTATTCTCGATCTTTAGACTCTCAGTCCGACCATTACGATGCTGTTATAGTAGCTACAAGTCTCGGGGGAATTGACGACGAGGAAACTTTGTTATGTCCACTACACGAATATGGATATGAGCTAGGGACTGACCACCTAAGCTACATCTCCAGATCGCAGGATACAAGATTACCGGTATCATCGGCCTCGACAAAGCACTTCTTTCTCGAATGAATACATATGCTCTCTGGTCTATCTTCTGATATCATCGACAACAGATCTGTGCGGCAGTTGTGTTTGGCATGTATATTCGCGGACAAATCCACTGCATCTTTACCGCTTTTGCCAGAGCTTGCGGCGTGGAAGGCTAGAGATAGATATTTTGGGAAACCTTGCAGGCCCCCGGATTCTTGATCGTCAGGATACGGCTAGAACAGTGTCGGTCCGGCCTGACAATCATGCAACATTCGCACCCAGAAGTTGATCCAAGCGCGATTGCTTCTCATCTCGTTCTCTGTCCGCTCTTCTGATCTTCGCTGCTCACGCATACACTCTGCCTCGGCATAATCATCATCAACCTGCAGCCGATTTTCATGTTCGTAATACGCCTCACTCTCGAAGTCTGGATCACAAGGCGACTCGAGGTTGGCTTCATATAGAGGAAGGAAGTAGTTCTCAATACGTAGGTCGCCATCAAGAGCCTGGTTGTGACATGCTTCTAGGATACGGACCATCGAGTTTTGATTCCATTCAGTGTCCTGATAGGTATTCTTGATGACCACTTTCAGCTCGGGCTCGAAATGCGATAGTAGCTTGCGTAAATCTCCATCACCGTTAGCGAATGACTTAAGTTGCGACGTGATGTATTCCACTGTAGCGTTTTCCAGCTCATGAGCGATTCTAGTGATTTCCGCAGACCCCTGTATAACCAAGCCTATTGCGGCTATGCGGCAACTGAGAGAGGTGCTCCTAGCTTGAGTCAATATCTGGGCCCGGTTTGCCCCATTGTCCAGCTCCGAGGTGATGGACGCCAATATTCGAATGTTATCCAAGAAATCAGCGAGATCCTCCTGCGAACCCGACATTATTCTTGCTTGATGCGGCCGATCGTAACTATCACTCGTAACGTGCGATGTCGCTCCAGGCTAGGTCAGCACGATCGTTGGTGTCCTAACCCTTCTCGGCAAGGAGTCGAGATTGCTTACTTTTTATCAGTACACAAAAATTGACACTTGAAGTGAAGTGGAACCGATGCCTTCAAGGAGGAACTATATGGTGCTTACACTTTAGCTCAAATGTGTGTTACGACGATGCGCTGGCAATGCATGTTGCACTAGTCCAAATCCGTTCAACGTATCGTGGCACCATCTACATCCAGACCGGGGGAGACAACATCAAAGCTGGACTGGAACGACGCTTGCTGATTTGTCAACATGCTCACCGGTCTCCGGTCTCTTGCAGTAGCTTCGGCGTCTAGGCCGCCACTATCGCAACGTCATGCACCGTTCGACGTGACAGGCATATGCAGTCACCCCCTTGCTTCTGTCTGTGTCGTCTCCTTTGCTAAGACCGTGTCTCTTGTTCTGCAATGCACAGCAACTTTGTCACATCGACTACCTGATGAACAGCGATTTCAGATAGGTGAAGCAGGAAATTTGTCTTGCACGTCCACGCGGTACCATGCTTTGGGCACTGCTGAAGCTTGCAGACCCACACCCATCTACGGGAGCGCAGAAGAGAAGCATTGTCCGTGTCTGTGTCCGAGTCTTGTAGATAGTCGCCGACCTACCGAGCAGCGATGGCCCTGGTAACAAATGCTATCTTCGTTGTTGTTGGCCATTATGTGGATTGACTGAGCAGTGTTGTCGCCAGTACTACTCTGTGGCTTGTTTTCAGTGAATGCAAACCCGGAGAAATAACCAGTATTGATCAGATAACTTCAGACGTCTCGCTTGCTTGCACCGTCAATCTGGACCGCCGATATCTGTGTAAATAGTAGTTAGTGGTTGATTGCAAGCTGTTGGACGGATACGTCGAAACTTAGCTCGTAGCGGCGGTTGAAGGATAGGAAGATGGAAAGGGGTTGAACAGAAGACCGAGCTGACTCTGGTATTGTCTGATAAGGGGGCGATATGTAAATGACGTCAATCCTTGCGACTGGGCGTCTCTGGGTTCAGCTTGGGTAAGGGACATGAGAAGTCGTCCGCAGGGCTACGAACACTTAAAGTGCCTTTTGCCGGTTGTGCTCCGCACGTATCAACAATCTTGCCCCTCGCTTTTCTAAAGCTCCTCGTGCAGTATCATTGCGCTTCCAAGATTTCAGCAATTGAAAAGCCGACCATGGTGCAGCTCTGCAAGTTCTTTCTCCAAGGACGCTGCTCCAAAGGTGCTGCGTGCACTTTCACCCATGACCAAGACAAAGCCGCCCTCATTTGGACGACCTCGGTCTCAGCGCCTACTCTCATGCCATCGCTCCAGATCCACCCCAAGAATCTGGACACTCGCTCGGCCATCCCGTGCGCATTCTATCTTCGGGGAGCATGTACCAAGGGTAACGAATGCCTATATGAGCATGCGGACCAAGCTCAACACGATGTGGCGGATCAGGGTGATACATTAGTTAGTCTCAGCCCGTGTGCTCATGAGATGAGTTCTAACCCATTGTTAGCTAGCACAGCGGGAAAATGATGTCGAAATAAGCCGCAGAACAATCGGCGGCGCTCTGATACAATTCAAGGACGGTGCCTCGGTCTCCAAGGTCTCTCTGATTGCGGAGCTGTCCGCTGTCCGCCTCGAAGGACTCAATTCCCAGGCGACAGTCGCGTCAATTGCGGCCTCCGTGCACGAAGTCGGATTCAAGGTAGAAGAAGCTGCGATTCAGATCTCAAAGCTATACAATTTGACATCAATTTTAGCCTTCATCAAGGGCGAGGCTCCTGGCTTTGCCAGGCTCTTCTGTGACGAGATCCGCAAGATCAATAGTGATCGAACGACCAGTCTGACTGCAACCTCAATTCCACCAAGGCTACCACAAAGCTCTGTATCGCGGCGAATCAACTGCCGCAACGGTCCGAGCCCGTTCTTTTGTCAGGAGATCAACGGAAACGTCGCTGTAGAGCATGTTTCAGCAGCAAGGACAGACTGGCGATACATGTCCGATGGTATCATCCGACATCGGGGATAGGAGCAGTCGACACTCACGTACGTCAATCGACAATTACTCATTCGGGAACACTCCATGACGACTTGGTGTCCATTGCTCAAGCTCCACCTGGCTATTACACGGAGCCGAATACAGAAGGTGACGATGAAGACAGAAGCAGTCTTAGCGAAGATACACCCCGAAGCAACCTGTGCGATAATGACGAGGACGGCATGCC
The DNA here is from genome assembly GCA_036872775.1 of Oleoguttula sp. CCFEE 5521. Classification (NCBI taxonomy): domain Eukaryota; kingdom Fungi; phylum Ascomycota; class Dothideomycetes; order Mycosphaerellales; family Teratosphaeriaceae; genus Oleoguttula; species Oleoguttula sp. CCFEE 5521. The sequence continues at coordinate 9,742 of JAVRRP010000792.1, read as the reverse complement.
TGCTAAGTGCGCTTCACCGAGGCATTGTAACTGACGCCAAGGACACGAGGATCGCATAGGTGTGCATTTCGAGGGCAGGATCGCTTTATCTGGAGGAGGCTACCCTTTAGGCTCGATATGAGCAAGGGGGGCATATTTGTGGGTTGGCAAGGCAGCGGAGTGCGGAAGTATGAGAAGTCTCAAAGTAACCTCCATGTTCGTGGACAAAAGTTCTTTCATGTCAATCTTTCTACTGTCAACTGATGCGTATTCAAGTGTGTAGCGCCTGGCTTTATACTCGTCGCGCGCAGCGTCCGCTACCACACTAGCGCGACGAGCACGACGCGTAAAGTCTAGGTAACCGTCCAAACTTGTAGCTGATCCGAATAAAGATGTGAGTGCAGTACTTATACTTATCTAGCGCATATAACACAAGCAAAAATGTAAGGTCCCGTCGGTAGGCAATGAGGCTGCTCGTCCTCGTCGACTAGGTCATGCATAGAAGAAATCCAAGTTTCTGGATCCGGAGCGGCTCTCAAAGCTTAGAAGCGGGAGGAGTGTAGCGGCGCTTCCGAACCTAGCCTAGTTCTGGTCTAGACAAGAGTACTTGAATCAGAAACGAAGTTTTCAGCGCTACGGTCCGCTTATCAGTAGCTTCTACGAAACGCAAGCACGTCACGTCTATACGCACTTGTCAGATTACGACGTAACATTGCACTACCTACACATTGAGCATGGAATGTGACTCGACAACCACAAATTTTCATCCGGAAGGTCTGAAAGTACGTCAATGCGTTGCTAACAAAGTCAAATGTAAGCAATGCGCTGGCGAGATCAGTAAAGCTTCTGCAGTCTGGGCCGCAAGAGTAATTAGGGAACTGAACTCGAGCCGCCAGCTGGCCCATGGTCCAGAGATCGCAATCCGACTGCTTGTCTGTAACAGACATGACGAAAACGAGATCAAGAAACAGCTACCTGGTTTGGTCGAGAAATTCACTCAGCAGATGAACGATTACGCAAGCACGCATTCTACACACGTCTCGCCGCAAATACAGCGTTCCACTCGGAACTCTCAGCAAGATCTCAAGTCAAAGTTACCCCATGTCATCAATCGCAACCAATTCTGCGCCGGCTATCTGTACATCTTCACGTGTCCATACATCCCGAATTTCGTGAAGGTAGGCTGTACCAAACGCGAGCCCACTCGAAGGATCACCGAATGGAGGAAGTGCTACCCCATGGCGACTGAAGAATACAGCATTGAGATGAGCTTTCCCTAGAGGATGGAAGAGCTTGTTCATCTTCAACTAAACGATGCAAGATATGAGATCAGTTGTGAGTCCGATCGCTGCTCAGCCAGATATCACGATAAGTGGTTTAGGTGTAGTATGGAGAAATCGAGAGGCATCATTGAACAGTGGAAGATATTTGCTCAAGAGTCACCGCTATATGATACGGAGAACAGGACGTTTTCGCGCTAATGGGAGAGAAAACTTGTGCATGTCGAGGAAGCTAGCGGTCTTGAGATATTGAAGAAACCTGTGCACTCGGTAGGCGAGGAAGAGATTTCCGGGATGTTGCACAGTTTTAGGCAAGTCAAGATTGGGACGGAGGCCAACATCACTACACTAGAGCCCGGGATGGCAGATGATGACGAATCGACTAAAGTCGAGACCGTTCACCACGCGTAATAGAATAGATATATTAGTTGTATTTGATCACGAAGATCGGCCTCAGAGAATCGGACTATGAGACGGCCTACGTCGCTTCGGTACGGTAGAACTATCGCAGCTAGACGTTTCGCTAGTACATGGCTTAAACACGCGAAATACGAATCATAATGCTTTTCTACGTCAGCCGTGCTCAGTCTCTTAAAGGGAGCCTGCGCTGCGCCACTATTATCCTCTCTTGCACAATTCGTGCGCTCGACATCCCTGTCGTTAAGTCGAATCCCTTTTGTCGAACTGGAACTTTGTTCGTGAGCCACGCCCGTGTGGTTATCCTCGTTCGGTCTGACATACGTCGTAATATACTCAAATTTGCCCTCGCAAGGCCAGTACTTTGTGGTCGTGGCAGACACCATTGTATCCATGTGTTGCCGTGACTAGGGCGAGGGAGAATTCTTCCAGCATGGTATTCAAAATACAGTGCACAACAGTAGCAAGACGGTTCACTACATCCGATGTAGCGGTCCTCGCGTGAAAATTGCAGACCGTTCTGCTGGAAATAATCCAACACTATCACTTCCGCGTGTGGACGAGGGACAAGTTCGTTCGACTAGAACTAAGTTATGAGCTTCTCTTCTGAAGTCTTTCTCCGAGCTCCCCGCACAGTGGACTCTCACTGAATTCCGGAAACACCTGCAGCACGAGTTGCTCGAGATCATCGTCTAGTCTCAACTTAAGAGGCTTCTCAAGCTTGAAGTGCGGGATCGATTTAACCTCGCAATCTTGGATTGTAAAAGCATATCTTCGGGCGTTCTGCACAACAAAGTGCGTTGCGCTCTCCAGATGACCGAGTCGACCGACGAAGTGTCGCGCACGCGTCCACTCGTCTTTCGCATCACCTTCTATCTGCTCTTCAAGCAAGACGGCGACGGGCTTGTGTCCGGAATCATACGCTTCTCGGCAAACTTCGGAGTGCAGTCGGCCCTTGACTACCATTCTTTCCAGCTCTTCAAGAATCACAACTTCTAGATCTAGAGTTAGCGCGGAACCGCAGAAATACCACATAAGTAGGATCTGCTGTCACGTACGATCGGCGACACTTCCAGCCCTTGACTGAAGTTCCAGGATGCTGCCTCTTAACTAGTAGGCACCAGCAATGTAGTCACTTACTTAGCAGTCACGCTACTTACTCCGCAGGGCTGGGTGGCTTGCCACACATGGATGGACGTTATACAGGTAGCACTAGATCAATCGGAACATGTGAGTCATCGTCTCTCGTGAGTCACGATCGTCGATCTCTATGTCCATTTGCTACTCTGTGCCATTGTAAGGCCGCCATCAGACTAGGCAGCAGCGTGGAGACTACCTAACAGCGTCAGTACGTCATGCACGTGTTCGTGATCGAGCCTTGTTCTCCCGTATACCCTTCGCAGGCGCGACTCGTGGGAGCGAAGCCCGGGACCCTATGACTGGCTCGCAGCTTCTCGACGCATCAGGCTCCTCGTTACATCGGAAGAGTATCTTCAGGCTCTCGAATTGGACGTGGTTACTCGCAGACTAGCTAGCTGAGCGTCTCGGGCTATCTACATGACTCCATTTATGTCTCTGTGTACATGGCTTGCGATCTACTGAAGTCGCCGCGAACTCAAGTCCACATTCAACAAAGCTCACGTTGCTCATAACTAGGATGCTCGGGTAAGTCTAGCAATGCTCGATGCCGTCGTCTACAAGACCCGAGAGGAACATCTGGGATGCTGTCGATAATGTAGAGTATTTGTTCCAGCGTCCAGGTAAGCCGGTTGCCGGGACACTGCGCACGGGCAAGGACGAACTTGTCGAGTATATGCGCAGGACAAAGGAACATGAAGCGCTCGTCTCGTGGCGTAACGTCACACGGCAGTGGCTGGCACTGGCTCGCCTACCGGGGACGGCGGCCTTGGTGAAAATCCACGTTGTATGTTCGGAAGAGCGTTATCGCCTCCTAGCACTTGGCTTTTGACGTCATGGCGCATCTAGAAGACCTAGCCAGTGCTCCAACGCGTTCTCTCAATTCAGCTCTAATTCACAAATTACGTGGCTAGAGACTTTATTTGTATGTTGACCAGTAGAATATCGTCGCACCGAAGCCAAAGATGTGCAGTTCGAAAGAGCGGATGATCGAAGAGATGCAAGAGAGGAGAGAGCAGTTAGAGCAAGCCCTCGATGACATTGAGAGCTTTGGTGGGAGCTACAAGTGGTTCGTCTGCCAGCAACGTTCGTAAAGCCAGGGCGAGATCTGATCCTCGCAGTCCAGATAAGTCCTGCAAGCAAAGCCACTGCATCAAGACATGCTTCGCCCGAAATCATTCCCACTGGTGCCTCGAGCACTCTGCGCCCTGGGAAGAACTCACGCACGGCACGCAGCAGATCATCAATATCCTAATGACACGCGATGTGCAAGGTGAACTGCTTGAGACACGGACGATGAATGACGTACCAAAGTGTGCAAATGTAGACAACGACGTTGGAGGTTGCAATCTCATCGACGCTGGTAAGGATGTCTCGTCTTCTTGATGTTCATCCGGTAGAGATATTGTACTTACCCAATTTCTACAGATTTTATTTCAGACTTCGCTAGTCCGGACGGAAACCTTCGAGAGTTTGAGATTGAACGCTACATGGCAGAGCAGATGCAAAGAGATTCTCCGTAGACCAGAGTTCCAAGGACGAGTTGTTGGACAATAATCTTGCGTGAAAGTGCGTGCACTGTTTGGATTCTCTTATGGGATACGACTTGAAGCATCTCTCGCTTTGATTAGCGCATGAGCGCTCGTCAGTGGCTCCCCCTGTCTACGTCGTAATTGGAAGCCATGTTCGCAGTCACTGTGCCACAAGAATACCAAGCGTTATAAGACTCAGGTTTTCTATTAGACTATACAGCGACGTAACAGCTCTAGCTGATACTGGCGTTATAGGCGTGTACGGTGACGCTGTTTGGCTGCGCGGATTGTATCCCGCGGTGAACATCACTGTCGTTGAAGCGATCACTTCAGCTGTGGGTTTCGGAATTCCTAAAAGTGCCCTGTCCGGATTGAAGGGGAAGAGACCGGCCTTGGCCCATCTAGCTCGTATGTTCGTAGATGTGAACGCCTCCTTTCTGGCGCGGCTCTAGAGAGACGCGGAATGCTCTTTGCCGATTGTTCCTACGCACCCTCGCTCTAGTCTTTCTACCTGATCTCTATAGGCAACCTTCAGTGGACCGAATACTGAAATATTACATGGCTGAAGCTTATGGAGGTGTGGGATAGAAGGCGGCACAGCACGATGTTGTTCTCGAAACAGAACTCCAAGACTTCGGAGGGTTTCAGGTATACCGAAGCCATTACATATTAATGCACGCGGTCCTTGCTTGGCCCGTTCTTTAGTCTCTAGATCAAACACAAATTTGAGCTATTGCAAGCTGAGATAGGACTCAGTATATCCACTGTCGGAGTATGCGTAATGCTAACCGGGAGTTGAAAAGGTGCAGAATAGAGAGCTACTTTGCGCAAATGCTAGGCAAATTTCAAAGCGGTCCCGCTCAAGATAAGAACGGATGTCCTATAGAAGCTTTCACACTTGGCCTACCGCAACCCAAGCACAATCGATTGAGTATCATATAGGTCGGTTAAAACACATCTCATTCTCGCAGGATGGCTCTCGAAGCGTTGAAGAAATTGATCGTGTACTAGTTCTCAGAATGTCATACCGGAGGCACTTGTATATGGGCTGGCACGTGTAGACCGTCAGCGTTGGCACGCTCAGAGTAGTAGAACGTAGCGCACGGGCACCGACCGCCATAGGACGACAACAACGAGGTTAACGGATCTAGTACACGCGACGTGAACAGTCCTTCCTGAATCGGTCTTGCAGATTAGTTAGTGAGAGCGAGGACTCTTAGCTAAAGTCTTAGCATCAGCACAAGTCAAGCCACTCTGTCGCTTCTCGACTATATGCAGCCTGTCGCTATGAAACCCGCAGGTTCTCAAAGAGTGACTCCCCTCAAGTCTAGACACGATCTCAAAGCGGGGCCCCTTTACTACTCGGTGCTTCAAAAGGTCCTTGTCCCCTCTTTCCAGCTCAGCTGTCCGTCATGCTTGAAAATCAACACTTCGCGATACCAAGTCACTGAGATTCATGGACGGTGCCATTCAATGTCGTGTGTGTGTTGGAAAGAGTCAACCATGCAATGGTTCAGTCCCAGGTTGCATTCGACAGCACAGAGCCAGATCGAACTACAGTTGCAAAGGATGCAAAGACTCTCATTCCAAGTGTGACGGCACCGAGCTAGGATGTCAAGAAAACGGTACCAGTGTAACTGAAGTACTCAGCGAACGACGAGATGACAACAGGTACCCGCCAATCCTGCCACCGCTACTGCATCACCGAGGGCGCTGGCTGACTTGAGATATTGATACGTACTCCTGTAATTACATTGCAACCCAAGGCAGCACGAGATGTGAAGCAACATTCGCACGCTCAGAAACAACGGGGATTCACCGTCTTCGCAAGCATGGCATTGGAAAGAAATGTGCGCTCTGCGGTTACATCGATCCGAATGATGATCCAGACGACAGCTGCAACAGAGTCTGCGACCCAGAGTTGGCTGGACAGATGATGAAGTTGTGCATCGGCCTATTGGTATTGGCCAAGTAGTACCTTGATTGATAATTGAGAAGATATTCGCAATACTCAAATCAATCGCATTACTGTAAACTAGCAATCTGCTGTATTGTGAATCTGGGACCAAAGTCGGCTCTGCTCGCAACGTCCTAGTCTACATCCTTCGCAGAATCTGGACTCATGTGGTCTCTGAGTACGTGCAGAGTGCGGAGGCTCTTCCAAGGCAATACCAGACCATTTTGCAAGACGATACGAGACTCTCTCCGCATAAGAATAGTCTAACTGCGGTCGACTCAGAGAATCGCAAGATTTGCACCGCTGGTAGTAAACCCTGGCATTGTAACTCAGTCCAGGGTACTGCCGAATCCATGTGGCAATCTTCTTACTCGTCCAAGCTTTGGTTGAGCAAGCAGTGTTGGCGCAGGTGAATTTGCCCATGATGCTGGTGTCGTACTCCCTGACGATGTCGTCCAAATCATCGGTCGAACGGAAGTTGAAGACTAGACCATGCGGTCGAAGTAGGTGCAGCACGTCCTGATGCAGAGAGGGGCGTATGTCAAAGGAGTCGATAGTTGCGGCAGCTTCGGGGCTTGTACATTGAGACGATGAAGTGCGCGAGTGCTGTTTGAGCGCTTCTCCCGTGTTGAATGTGCGGTTGCACTCTTCAGATTCAAGGGCGATCGCATGTGCCGGCGAATCTCGCAGGTGCTGCTCTAGCGCTTCTTCCGTGTTGAATGTGCGGTCGCACTCTTTGCACTCATGTGGGTGTGCAAGCAAGCCTCGCCGGTGCTGCTCTAGTGCTTCTCTCGTATTGATTGTGCGGTCGCACTCTTTGCGCTCACGGGTGTGTGCAGGCGAGTCTCGTCGGTGCTGCGCGAACGCCTCCTCCGTTCTAAAGGATCGATCACAAATCTGACCAATTGTTGCCATACTGCCGCGCTGAGTGTATGATGAATGGGTCCGAGCAAGATGTATAAATCCGATTGGATCCTGCTTCCTTGTGTAGATATACTACTCGAAGGAAAGAGACTCATGGGGGCGACGAACAGCTTACCGACATCACGATACATTCGTACCGTTACAGTAGCGAGCTGGACGAGATGCATGTAAGGGCACCGAATCAGGACGCTCGAAAGACGTTGGGGATACAATGTTCGCCCGTCACTACGCCGCCGCGGCGAATGCATGAGTGTTCGTCGTCAACATCAATGTCTGAAGTTCGATCGTCTCCATGCTTCTTCGGATCATCGAATCGTGTCATAGTCTACGATTGTGACGTTCTGTGAGCCAGTCCTTGAATTGTCGTGATGCTATGGCGTCAATCCATTTGTTCTCGTGCAGCAACAGCCCCTCAAAGGTATCTGCGAGTAAGGCAGCGATCAGCCAACATCACGGAAAATACAGAACTTGGTGAAGGGAGAAGGGAGGGATTGCCCGTGAAATGATTGGGCCACGATTAATGGGTCAGCACCTTCGCCCATGCAGGCTGCGCCATCTGGTAGACTTCATGCGTAGCTACACTGTGCCAGTGCGAAGGCGGTCGTTGGAGCTGATCCTGGCCGCCATCCTCGCTGAAAGTCAGGTGAATCGTACACTAAAGCATAGATCTACTGGAGAAAGGAAGGGTGCAATCGCAGCCCGCTATACTGACTGCACATAGTGGTTGCTTGCAACGACGTAAACGACAACGAGCGAGATGCGTCGCAGGACTTGACCGGTGAGCCATCAGACCAGTCGGATCGAGGCCGGACACTACAGTAAGAGAAGCTGGCGGAGACCGGGGATTCTCGAGATCCGGCCTTGCCACCTAATTGGCCCCCCAACATGCCGGATCATCCGTTGATTGAGCATACACGGCCTCACCCCGATTGAAAGTGGCATCAAGTCATAAGAGGTCACAAGCGGTATCTTTGGCATGAACTCAAGGGAGTCGAAAGATGATCCGTCATACAATGCCTAACTGAAAATGTATCGAAAGCAGCGCAGCCGTCGTGGATACAGCGAAGGACATGTACGAGCGCTGATCTACGGAATTTTCAAGGCGCACGCTATTATGCAAGATCGGAAGGCACAGCGGGTCTTTCACGGTCACTGTCTGAAATACAGTGTTTTGAAAGATGAGACGCTGGAGTGTGGGTCCGAGAACAGTATCGAAGAGGGTGCAGTCTGGTAAACTAGTCGTAGCTCATACATTTGTTGCGGTTATCCAGCTAAATGCCGACACTCCCTGCTCGCTGCTCTGCACAAGTTGGCCAAAAGCCTAGAGCACCACTTCGTTTTTGAACTCCACCGGGTCGAGCAGCCTTCCCACCAAAAGACCGCCTAAGTCAGTATTCGAGATCCCCTGACCATTGCATCGGATCTTAGACAACAGCACTTTCAGGAAGTCCACCAAACTCTTGGTGAGACCCGACTCGCCATCAATGCGCCCCCGAAGGAAACATGGTCGATGATGCGCCGCAGATCTGAGCCGTCACGCGGTGAGGTCATGATGCTGCGTAGGTGCTAGTGTTCGTAGGGGCTGGTGATCGTATCGTTCACGTCGCGTGTTGCTAGGTGCTGGGGGCCGATGTCATGTAGAGCGTAGCACGAATTCGTGCAAAACAATTCTAAGGATCGAAGCAAGCACGAGAGAGATGATGCGAAGGAAGATTATCATCAGACTTGGTACGGCAGACACGGAGTAGATACAGTGAACTTCGAGTCGCGGGCGTAGCGCGATCCAACTAATCAATGACTCGTAAGTGACATGGAGCACCCATGGAACGGCCGATTGATGTGAGACTAGTGTTTGCAGGCGATGTGAGGTACCGCAAGTCAGTAGAACCAGCCGTAAGAAATCGTGCATCTTTGCTCAAATCGCACCCACACTCTCCCGCATCGGACTAGGGAAAACGTGCAGGCTACCTCACAGATCCCCGTGACTTCGTAAAGCTCACTTACGAGCGCCTCATTCTGCTGCCACGGGCACGCGCTTTCGGTGACGTGTACAAAGCAAGATGGTGCATTGGTCGACAAAACCGATGAGCGGAGCGGCAGGCGTGGTCTAGGGCGACCAGGACCCTAAGCTTGTACGAGCACGTGAATGATGAACAATTTTTGTATCAGGACATATTAGATATGTGACGCTCTCCGTTAAGTCGAAGCTCTCGCCTTCCCGAGTATCCTGCCTATGCGCTGTAGTTGCTTGCAGTCCTTGTAGCACGCGGTCGCTTGCTATAAGAGACGGAAAGGACCTATTGGTGCGCAAGTTCTTCTGATCTATACGACGTGTAGGCGCAGGCGGCGTATCCATCACACCTTAAGTTTGTCGTGACAGCCACACCAGTACCTGAATGAGGATGAGGATGAGGATGTGTCTGTCTTGACTATCTCCACCTTCCCCGGCGGAGAGTGTCGATATCTCCCACTGTCCACTATCGCATCAGGTTCCATATATGGTCGGGAGTGAAGTC
>JAVRRP010000791.1:0-13933 GCA_036872775.1 Oleoguttula sp. CCFEE 5521 | reverse complement strand
TTGGATGCGGGATGGGGGGGGGGAGGAGAAGGGGCGCCGGGACTGGTGCGCGCAGGAGGGGCAGGTCCAGGGCCTCGAGACGAGGGAGCCCAGGCGGGTGGGGGAGTGTCTCGTGATCATTGTTGGGTTGTGTACGTCGGTCCTGAAGAGGCACGTCGTTGATGCGATCTTCTAGTCCATTGAGATCTGTCTTGGCACGAGATCCCCGAGCACATCTCGGAGGAGCAAGACTTTCGACAATACCCGATCTGGCAATCCGGCTTCTTTGCGCACGGCAGCTGCCCTGAGCTTCTTCCAACCTATCAACTTCACCTCGCCCTCATTCCTTGAAACATGCGCCGACACACTTCTGCTCGACTTCACGCGACGACAGCGGCACTCCGAGACGTCTAAGCCACACAACCTCCCATTGCCTTCGTCAGTGCGGACGACCATGAGGTCACACGGGTCCTATCCGGCGCGTACCAGAGCCAATGCAACAAGTACTCAATATGCTGCCGGCGACGACGGTCCTAACATTCACCGTCTTCCCAGCGCGTCCACGACACGGTAAGGCTTTGCGCGCTGTGTTGTCTTCCATTCTCGTGTCGGTCCCAACAGAGACATCTATCTTCTTGCTCCTTCTCTGTGTCTTGTCTCGGCTGTCTGCGACCATTCCTGTAGCCAGTGTCGATCACCACGCGCTTGCGCCTTTCTTTCTTTTCTGAGTGTACGCAAGTGTACGGCGCTGGCGCTCTAGCAAATCTCATAATGTCATCATTCGCAAGCATAATATTACTCGCTGGTGTTCTATCTACCTCCACGCTGGCCGCGGTTCTCCGACCATTACCTCCAGCCCTTCGACCACGCGACACGCAGACATGCGGCGGCATCCCATCACTGACACAATGCGGCGCCGCGTTCCCTCCCGACTTCTGCTGCCCTAGCTCAACAACATGCCTACAGCTTGATACTTCTGCGCTGGCCGTGCTATGTTGTCCTGCTGGTCAGGACTGCCAATTCATCCAGCCAATCGTATGCGACCAGTCGGCGCAAAATGCGACGCAGCAGCCTAGTAACCAGCTGCATTCGGAACCAACACTGGAGCTGCAGACGTGCGGAAATGCGTGTTGTCCGATGGGCGCGAGCTGCCAGAATGGGATGTGTTTAGTGAAGACCAGGGCGGCTGCTTCGTCAACGAGCGCCTCTTTGTCAGCGTCGAGTAGCGCGACAGCTTCACCAACGGCGATATCCGGGCCCGCAGCGACCACTACCACGCCCGAAGCGACCTCATCCGTGCCTTCAATTAGCGCGACTACAGTGGCAGCAGCGCCTTTGGGGAGCGAAACAGCGAACGCCACCGTCACAACGCCACCGAAAGGCGATTTCTCCGGCTCAGCGTTCGCAGCAGGTTTTGTTCCAGGAATCATCATCGGCGCTCTAGTGGTCGCACTCGTCCTCTGGTGCCTCTCACGCCGACGTAGGCAGTCCTACGCCTCCGAGAAATACGCCGCGCACTCTGAGGACCAGCTCACAGACCTCAGCACAATTTCGCGAGCATCGCCCAATACCAACGGCGCAGGGAAGCCGATCCACCAACGCTCCATCTCCGAGCCAATTCGAGAAGCCCAGACGCCCCATCGCACGGACTTCATGCGCAGCACGCCGCCCCGCCTCCCAGACCCGGTCCATCCCTTCACGGAACCCTCCTACACAACCTCAGCCATCGGCCCAATCACCCCAGCGCGCCAAAGTCCACGCCTGAAAGCCCTCTTCTCCCGCTCGCCGCTGTTCCCTACAACCTCGTCGCCACGTACACCGCCGACGGAGCCCCTCCCTTCGCACCTTAAGCGTGGCACCCTATCCCACAGCCTCTCCACCAAGTCCACGCCCTACGATCCAAGGAATCCCTACCCCTACATCATCTCCCCCATCCGCGCTCTCCGGACTAAGAAGTCCTCACACTCACTGCGCAGACAGATGACTTCAGCTGCCATGTCGTATCGGAGCAGAAGCCGGGGAAGTGGAAGGCTGAGCCGGAATGACAGTAGTGCGAGCACGGAAACGATCAAAGTCCTTATGCCGAGTCGCGAGCCCTACACGCCAGATCAGAGGAATCTGCACTCTTATCAAGCACCTGCTTCGCTGCCGTCGACGAGATACGAGCCTCCGACGCCCTCGACTGGTCCAGCAAAGCCATCGCTCAATTCGCCGTATACACCTACGCGCTACTATGGGCAGGGTGGGGATGGAAGCATTGGGAGGGCTATGGGAAAGGGGCTGGGGCAGGAACTGAGGCAGGGTCAGGGACTGGGAGGCGGCAAAGTCACTGGAGTGGTCATCGGGGATCATGGATTGGCTGTCGAGAAGGATGGGAGGGTCATAGATCATCGATTGACGACATTCAGTGGGCTGATGGAGAGGGCTGGGTGTAGGGTCGAAGACTTCGTGGGTCCGGTGCCTAGGAGATGAAGTGAGACGATGAAATACGAAGAACGTCGAATGTAATGATTTGATTCCAGCCTTCTTAGCGGCGGCACAGGAAGTGCTAGCTTGATAGACTTGCACAGGAGTGCGAAGACATCGTAGACTCGCTTAGACGTGATCCGCAGCCATGACATCTTTGCGTTTTCGATGTCATTGACAGTCCGCTCCGCTCCGAGGGACCTGTGCGATTCGTCCGTACCAGCCCACAATGCAAGCCTCGATTTACGTGCCCATTCCCATCCCTGGAAGAGCTATCCTCTACGACGAAGACTGCGCGACCCGCTTGCCCTTTGCGTTCTTCTTGGGTGTGTCGGTGATCGTTAAGCCTTTCCTCTAATATTAGCACCAAGACCTCCCGAGAACGTGTTCCTGCAAATCACTCACCTGGTGGCAGCGACTGCTTCAACTTCTCCGCCTTGTCCGAATCCTTGAGCACGAGGGTGTATAGGTGACGCTGGCACCGCACCTTGAACTTGATCTGGTTGGGTGCGTTCTTCTTTATCCGTGCAGCTGTTGGAATGCGTTAGTTGCTGCGTTCTCCTAGCTCCTCTATCATGTCCCTTGATTCGCTTCATATGCTATCCCAGTCTTCCTCCTCCAATGGAAGGTTCGGCGCAACGTACAGGAAGCATCCTTGCGGCGGCAGATCTCGATGAAGTTCTTGATGTCCGAAACTTCGCGCGGCATGTTGGCGGTATTTCGTGTGGGTGTCGGGGAGGGAATGAGTGACTGTTCGTGGGTGTAATCGTTGCTGGCGATCTCCAATGTCGTCCAGCGTGATTTCGCCGGTGGGGATCTCGAATTTCGCGCTAGTGATGCCAAGAGTTCGGCCTCCAAACATTGACAACACTCTTGCGCCCCAAGCTCTCCCTTCCTTCACACACGATCATGGCCTCCCTCACGGAAGCAGACTACACCCGCATCTCCACCGCCGCCGCCGAAACCTTCACCGATGCCTACTACACCGCCCTCAACGCCTCCCGCACCACCCTCTCAACTTTCTACCTCCCCCTCTCCACCACCTCCCCACGCCCTCTCCCGCATATATCCTACAATGGCACCCTCGTCCCCTCGCCCACAGATCTGCAAACCACTTTCATCAAAGACATGCCGTACACGCACTATGAGCCGCAGTCTGTGGACGTGCACGTGCTGAATCCGGTGTTGGCGGTGCTTGGGGAGGGCGCGACGAAGAGGGAGAGGGAGAGGAATATGAGTCTTGTGGTGCAGGTTAGTGGGTACGTCAGGTTGTTTGAGAGGAAGGAGGGGGTTATGAGGGGGTTTAGCGATAGTTTTGTGTTGGTGCCGAATGAGGGCGTCGGGAAGGATGGGCAGGGACGGCAGTGGGTTATTCAAACGCAGAATTTCAGGTTCGTGACGTGAGAGCGAGGCACGAGGGCAGTTCGGATGGATCGAATGGGATTAGCAAGGCGTTGGCGGTATTGTGTGTACAACAGCGTTGGATGTTCAAGAGAAGTACGCTCCTATTCCAGAGTGTGCCCTCTCCTATGTCTGGACTGCGTACTTTCGGACTTCCTCTGATTGGTCTGCCCCTCGATTCCATCCACTTCAATTGATTGTACAGTCATGCCCGAGAAAGTGACTTCACATGCGGATCAAATGAAGCGCGTGTTTTCACACGCTTGGACGGTGAGCCAGTCTACTTCAGACTCAATCTGCAGCGCCGAACTTCTTGACATTATTTCTTTTCTCCTGACACACAATCTCGGAGACACTCAGAAGTCCATCGCGTTCTCTACCTCGAGCAGATCGCGTACACAGCATAGTATCAGCCAAAAAGCCGCGTTTACACCAGACCGTTCTACCATCAGACTCTCTGAAAACAACTACTTCGCTACAACATGCTGATCACTAAGCCCAAGACCGACCAATCGGCGACCTTTACACTCTACGCCAACGGCACTCCCTACTCGGAGTACATCCTCCCAAATCGTGCTGCCGACCCCAACGCAGCTGAGGTCTTTGTCGCTGTGCCTCCAGACGCCACTCTGACATTCTCTGGCACCGTCTCCGGCTCTCTTCTGCACTGCCGCATCGACCTCCTGGCGGATGGCTCGTTCGTCAACAACCGCGTTGTCGAAGCTGGCCCCGGCGATGGTAGGCAGGGCTTGCTCTTTGGCAGGAAGGTAGACTTTAAGAACGCTTACACCGTCCCCAATCCGACCGTGAACGACCGCAGTAGGAGAGCGAAGGTGATCGAAGGCGATCTCATCGTCCAGCCGCTGCCTGCCGCTACTCCACATCGCCTTCTTGATGGTCGCGGCGCGAATCTTGGCGTTGGCTCCATCGCTCTAGTCTTCTCACTCTGCCAGGTCCAAGGGGAGAAATACGGCAAAGACGGCGAGCCATCATACCCTGACCACACTCTTGGTGGATGGAGAACTGCGCTTGAGGACGTGCGTGGATCTGGCATCAAGCCTGACTTCAGTCTGGGTTTGGATGTTTATAAGGATGCGAATCCAATCTCCGACAAGAAGGCGAATGTTTTCTGGCGGGACTACAGGAACACGAGACTTGGGAACGCGCCCTGGGGAACGATAGTATTCTACTACAGGTATTTTGAGGCTATTGAGAAGGCTGGGTGTGTGCCGAAGACAGATGTTTATGCGTTGGCGCCGTTCGTCGGGAGATTCATCAAAGCGGAGGCGTCGCCGAAGCAGGATGAGAGGAATGGTGTGGCACCCAAAGTTGGCAGTGGGAGCAGTGGAGCGCAGGGCTTACTCACTACGCCTGAGCCAGCGGAGGAGGCTTACTCAGTTAAGGGCAAGAGGAGGAGAGTCAGGCAGCGCCTTCCTCTATCTTGTAGCGACGTCACTTCTGGGACAGCCTCGCCGAGCTCACCAAGCAGTGTGGCGAGCCACCCGCCACTGGATACGACGCTGCTGCTTCCTGGACCAGTGCAGCCCGGCACCCTGCAGAATCCAGTGGTGCTTCCTGCCCAACTACCTCGAGCGCCAGCTCCAAACGTGCTCAGCGGTGCCCTATTCGACGCCTTCGCAAAGATCTCCGCTGCGAACTCGCCATCTGCATCTGCAGTACTAGGCAGCCCGGCGCCGTCAGCTCTCGGCAAACGACCTTCCTACACTTCGCCCTCAGCGAGCATGTCACAAACTGTACCGATCGCGCCTATGCTCCCACCTCTACCTGTTGCCTACCCGACACCAGCATCAGCGATCTCCCAAGCCCCACCAGCCCTCTCAGTGTCAGCCCAGCCCACGTCCAGCACCTCGTCTCCGGCTCCTGTACCACCAGCGAAACGATCCCGCCTCGCGGATCTCAAAGCCCGCAGAGCGGCACTTCAAGCTGAGATCGCAGCAGAGCGCGAACGTAAAGCAACCGTCTTGGCTGCAGCCGAGACTGCGCGTCAAGTCCGCGAGGCTGCCCGTGCACAACACGAAGCCGAAGAACGGGAGGCTGTACAGCGTCAGGAAGCAGAGCGCGTGTTGAAGGAGCGGGAGGAAGCTGAGCAGGCGAGGGCTGAGGTGAAGAGGGTGGAAGAGGAGAGGTTGGCACGCGAGAAGGAGGAGGCTGAGATGGAGAGATTGGAGGAAGAGGCGATTGAGAAAGAACTTGCGGAGCTGAAGGAGCAGGCTGAGCTTGAGAGGGAGGAGAGAGAAGTTGCTGAGGCGCAGGCTGAGGTTGAGGACTTGGAAGCGCAAAGGGCGGAGGGATCAGGCTCGGGCACACGCGAACAGCTGAGCGTTGATGCGTTGCGTGATGGGTTCAATGTCGGGACTGCTCCGCACGCGGTTCTCTTGGGTACCAAGGGAGGCGATGAGAACGCGCTTGGTCTAGACGCTGGCGCGGTGCCTGCCACGGACGTCGTGCTTGACCTGGAGCTGTTTGGTGCTGACTTTGGAAATATGAACGGCGTGGAATTCCAGTTCACGGAGGAGCAACTTGCGGCTGCGGGTGAGTTTCAGATGCCGATGACGGACGAGCAGATGGCTGAGCTGAGCAACGAGTGGGACAGTGTGGTGAATAGGCTCGGTAGTGGAGAGGGAAAAGTGCAGGAGTAACAGGGACGAATCCTCTATATTGCCTTCGGTGGTGCTACAATAGCCTACTTGACCTCGAACCTATACTCTTCGCCTCGATCCAGATAGACCACCTTCTCTCCAAGACTTTCTCTCTCCACGGCCTTCTTGAAATCATCAAGCGGACTCATGAACACATCGTAATCATCGAAGTGAATCGGAATCGTGACATCGGCCCCGATCAGCTTCATCAGTCCAACGCCCTGCTCAGCATCCATCGTGACCATTAGTAGCGGCAGCTTCGGACCCGGAATGGTCGTGCCACCAAGATGAATGAGCATGAGATCGATCTTCTGATCCTTGTACCGCGCGGGTATCTCTTTTAGTTCATCGATCAGAAGAGTGTCACCCGAGATGTAGATGCGGTAGCCCGATTTGAAGTCGCCTGTAGATGGCGATGCACCAAGCTCGAGCATCCAGCCGTTCGTTGGAGGGACGGCGCCAAGCAAGTCATTGGCTTGGGAGAGCAGGCCAGGAGGGACGTGCTTGCCTGGCATGCCTGTGACTCGGATCGTCGGGGTGGGCTTGTTAGCGCCTATGGAGGGAAGAGTGACGAGACTCGTCTCCCAGTGGTCGAGATCGTAGACTTGAGTGAACTGCTCGGCTTGTTCCTTCTTGCCGACCAGACACTCCTTCGCATGCGGTGTCGTGACAATGGGCAGATCTCTACGAAGCGATGCTTCAACCCTGGCGTCAAAATGATCAGCGTGATAGTGGCTCAGCAGAATGAGATCGATGTTCGGGAGGTCTTCCAGGTCGACAGCTGGATTCGTGACGCGAGTGCCTGTCACGCCAGGTCCGAGGTGGACGTGATCTCCTGCATGAAGAAAGTTGGGGTCTGTGAGAAGCCGGATGCCCTGCCACTCGAGCACCGTTGTTGCGGTGCCGACGAAGAAGAGCGAGGCATTGGTCTGGTCAGAGGGCGCTGTCGGGTGACCTCTGCTCGCCTTCGCAGCCGGTAAGCTCGATGGAGGCGCGGCAGCGTTACCTCTCGTGGGTGGCTCTGAGGTGGGCGAAAGCGTGATGCGATGCTTTGGCTCTGCTGATGAAGTGGACGACATGGTGTCGAATGTCTATCTCAGAGCTTAAGGAGATTCTGCTAGAACTTGACGAGATACTGCTATAATTCGACGAGATACTGCAGAGCGAGGGATCCTGTATGACAGAAGAGAAGAGATACATGTACTTACGGCCATTGTCGCTGTGCACTCCGTCCTCGAGCTGTCAATTCGGTCGCAATGTGCACGTCACTCACTTCCTGTACCTGTCGATCTCCGCATGACACTGCGGGTAGCGATTGATTCGCTGTCGGTGTCGGGTGGAGCATTATAGATGGCGCTGTATGTTCAGAGACCGTGACGTATGTTGATGGAGGAAGCAGACTTGTGTGTTCGTTCGTTGCAAAGGATATGGCCTTTGCTTGACTTCCCGCAGTCCCCGCCAGAGGCGACTTCAAAGCTCCCCCCAAGCTCTGAACATTGTCCATTCCAACGATGCGACCGACCACATTCGTCGCCCGTCCGTCTCTCACACCTCTCCAATCCCTTCTCGTCCGTCGCTGGCGACCACGATGGATCTGCCCGAGCCGCCGCGCCTTCCTCCCTCAATGGCTCCCGCCCTCAACCCGGAGCCTGAGCCAGCAGACCCCGGCTGAGACGACTAAACCATACTATGTCACCACCCCCATCTTCTACGTCAATGCCGCCCCCCATGTCGGCCACATGTACACCATGCTCCTCTCAGACGTCCTGAAGCGCTGGCAGACCTTGAAGGGCCGATCAGCAATTCTATGTACCGGCACCGACGAGCACGGCATGAAAATCCAACAAGCCGCCGCAAAAGCCAACACCGACCCGAAAACCTTCTGCGACACCGGCGCCGCTGTCTTCCAAGATTTAGCTGAGCGAATCGGGATCTCGAACGAGATCTTCATTCGCACGACAGATCAGAAGCACAAGGAGGGTGTGGAGTATGCGTGGCAGATGTTGCAGGATCGGGGGTATATCTACGAGAGCAAGCATGAGGGGTGGTATAGTGTTTCGGACGAGACGTTTTATCCGCAGGGGCAGGTGCAGTTGATTGTTGATCCGCCGACGGGGAGAAAGGTCATGGTTAGTGTTGAGACTGGGAAGGAGGTTGAGTGGACGAGTGAGAGAAATCATCATTTCAGACTTTCGGGGTTTAGGGAGAGGTTGCTGGAGTGGTATGCTGCTAATCCGGACTGGATTGTGCCGAGGACGAGGATGGAGGATATTGTTGGGCAGGTCACGGAGAAGCTGGAGGATCTGTCTATCTCGAGACCGACGAGCCGGTTGAGTTGGGGCGTGAGAGTGCCCAACGACGAGTCGCAGACTGTGTACGTCTGGCTGGATGCACTGCTCAACTACGCTACAGCTGTTGGCTACCCGTTCACTCCTGGCCCCGAGTCCACCACTGGCTTCCCTCCAGACATCCAAGTGATAGGCAAAGACATCACACGCTTCCACTGCATCTACTGGCCCGCATTCCTCATGGCTCTAGACCTACCTCTCCCCAAGCAGATACTCACGCACGCGCACTGGACGCTCGGCCGCGCCAAGATGGCGAAGTCGACTGGCAATGTCGTCAACCCCTTCTTCGCCCTGGATCGCTTTGGTCTCGACGCAATGCGCTGGTATCTTATCCACGAAGGCGGCATCACTGACGACGCAGACTATGATAACAGCTTCGTGATCGAGAAGTACAAGAAGAACCTCCAAGGCGGACTTGGTAATCTTCTCGGCCGGATCATGCGAGCGAAGAATTGGGATGTGCGGAAAGCGGTGCAGCGGTACGCGCATCCGGACCTCGATCCCAAGGAAGACCCGGCGGTGTTTACAGAGAGCGGCCATGACGAGGATGACAGCCACCGTCGGTTTTATGGCCGTGTGAGGGCGCTCCCGGGGCAGGTGGAGAAGCATATGATTGACCTGCATCCGAATCGCGCGCTACGAACGGTCATGATACTCATCCACTCCGCGAATGGGTACCTCCAGAACGCATCGCCCTGGACTCTGGCGACGCAGCTCCGGTCCATCATGGCCGACACGACTGGCCAAGAAATGCACGAGCTGTCCAGACTTGGTCTAAGCCCCGAGGACCTGGAGGCAGCGATCGAGAGGGTCGTGTACCTCAATGCTGAAACGCTGAGACTGGCGGGCATCTGTCTGCAGGCCTTCATCCCGGAGTCTGCCGGCCGGCTGCTGGATATGCTGGGTGTGGCGCCGGAGCGACGGAGCTGGGAGTGGTGCGTAATCGGGAAGGATGATGGGTATGGGACGCCGCTTGTGGATCTGGGAAAAGGGGAGCAGGGCGTGCTGTTTCCGGCGCTGTCGAGCGATAGGTAGGGAGGTTGTGTAGAATAAAATGTAGGATAGTCATATACTGTACAAACACTGTCGACTACTTTGTGCCTCCGTCCATCGCCCGCCTGACTCTGATCCGTAAAGCTTCGACGTCTTCTTCACTCGTCGACGTCTGGCCTCGCTACATACTCGTCAGCAGTCTGCCAGTCGTCAAGTTGCGTTGATGCCGAACTCACAGCCCCTAGCCATCGTCTGCACTCATCTTCCGTCCACATCTCTGGGTTTCCTGAGGTAGGGAAGATATCCTGACCCCAAATACCCCAAGCGGCGACTGCGGTCACCAAAGCGCCGAAGCCAAGGAAGAGGTTCTAGTGACGCCTGGTCAGATTCTCTTTGTCTGTAAGCTGCCAGCAATGATAGTCTGAGATTACCTTCGACTGCATTGCTCGATCAATAGGTGTAGGCATCTTTGAGAGTTTTTCTGATGATAAGGTATGATGGAATGGGCGTGCGACTAGGAAGCAAATGGATATTAGGCGAAACAGTCTGAGATACAGGATCACGTTGATATACTACAAGTACTACAGGAGAGTTGTAGGCGCATCGAATACTGGGTTAGGCTGTCGCCTTCACGATAGACAACGTGGCGTCGAGTAGCTTGCAAGGTTCGCGCCAGGAATCTGGGGTGCATGCCCTGTGGCTGAAGTCGACACATGGCATGTGATTCTGTACGGACCTACTTGTGTCCAAGAATATATATTATTGAGCCTTTCAACTCCCTTCCATATATTACCAAGTCCAGCTCAGTCTGGCATGAACAGCAGAGACCCTTCAGCGTCCGCAAAACATCCCCAGCATTTGATCTTCTGCGACGCGGAACCCATACTCCGAACTCCCAGGCATCAGATACTCGAACCGCTGAAAGCACAACCTACGCACCTGGAATCGGCCCGGAGGCTGATCTTACCGCCACTTCAGCGGACATGTCCTACGCCCTCCCACAGAATGGTCCAACTCACCGACATCCAGATCAATGGAGCAAAGCCGGCGAAGGAGGCCAGTCAGGCAGTGGGCTTAGTGAGAAGTTATCTGGAGTGTTCAATACGGATCGAAGGGACTCGTTACCGATGTACAAAGACAAGCCTGCTGGTCATGGCTCAAGACGACAGCCGTGGTTTAGGAAGAAGCGGACGATAGGGGTCGTGCTGGGGAGTTTGGCGGGCGCGAGCTGGTGGTTTGGGGTGTTGAGTCCGCTGTCGTATTTCTCGAGCAGCAGTGGAGCGGTTAAGGGGACAAGTAGCTCAAAGGCTGGATCCAGCTGGTCATTGCTAGGGAGCAGTAAGACGTCGAATGTCAACTGGGATGAACGGGCAGAGCGGGTCAAGGATGCGTTCAAGATCTCGTGGAGCGGATATGAGAAGTATGCTTGGGGTATGTTCCGTCCGGCCTGAGTATGGGTGTCCTATCTTGCAAGGCACCTGGACCTGATTCTGACACAGCATCACAGGGTACGACGAGTTCCACCCGGAGAGCAAAACGCACAAGCAGATGACGCCTGGCGGCATGGGCTGGATCATTGTAGACGCACTCGACACGCTAATGTTGATGAATCTCACGACGGAGCTCACGCATGCGAGACAATGGGTGCAGCATAATTTGACGTACGATCAGGATCACGATGTTAATACTTTCGAGACGACGATCCGGATGCTGGGAGGACTGTTGTCGGCGCACTACCTCAGCACGCAATTCGAGGGTAAGTATGCGCCTGTCAGCGATGGGCTGAGCGACGATCTGTACGTCGAGAAAGCCACAGACCTAGCGGACAGGCTTCTAGGAGCGTACGACAGCAATTCTGGCGTGCCTTACGCGAGCGTAAATCTGCACACCCGCAAAGGCATACCATCCCACGACGATGCCGGCGCATCTTCCACGGCCGAAGCAACCTCACTCCAGCTCGAGATGAAGTACCTCGCCAAGCTCACAGGTGAAGTCAACTACTGGACCCGCTCCGAACACGTAATGAAAGTCGTAGACGACAACGGCTCTCCCTCAGGTCTCCTCCCAATCTTCATCTACGCCGACCAAGGCACCTTCCGCGGCAACAACATCCGTCTCGGCAGTCGAGGAGACTCCTACTACGAGTACCTCATCAAGCAATACCTCCAGACGAGCTTGCAAGAGCCAGTCTACCAAGCAATGTGGAATGAATCTCTCAACGGCGTGAAACAACACCTCCTAACCTACAGCTCACCCTCAAACTTCACAATCCTGGCCGAGCGACCAAGCGGGCTAGACCACGACATAACGGCCAAGATGGACCATCTAGTCTGCTTTATGCCCGGTACCATCGCACTCGCAACTACGAATGGCCTCCCCCTAGCACAAGCCCGAAAGCTGCCATCCTGGGGTCCGCAGCAAGAAGAAGACATGCGTCTCGCCGCCGAGCTAACGAAAACCTGTTGGGGAATGTACAAAGCGACTTCCACCGGCTTGGCCCCCGAGATCGCACACTTCCATCTCCACGATCCGCCGCAGATGTATAAGCCCTTCACTTGGCCGGAATCGCCCTCTCTCGAAGGCCCCAGCACGGCAGAGACGTTCGCTGGTAAAGAGGATTTCGATATCAAGTCCGCGGATCTGCATAACTTACAACGGCCGGAGACTGTGGAGACGCTGTTTTACATGTGGCGAATTACTGGCGAGGAGAAGTACCGGATTTGGGGGTGGGAGATGTTTCAGGCCTTTGTTGAACATACTGCTGTCAAAGACGGTACAGGTTTCACTAGCATCGCCAACGTGAATCATATACCGGCGGTGGGCAGGGATAACATGGAGTCGTTTTGGCTGGTAAGTCGACTTATCCCTTATACCCCCCCCTTTTTGGTTCAGGGTAGCACGCTGACATACTGTTTAGGCCGAGACGCTGAAATACTTCTACCTCCTCTTCTCCTCCGACGACATCCTACCACTCACAGACGTGGTCTTCAACACCGAAGCCCACGCGTTCCCGCGCTTCCAGATGGGGAAATTGTTCACTACTGGCTGGTCACGCAAACCGAGAGACAAGGACGGGAAGATCATCGTCGAGAGAGCGAAGGTCGAAGGCATCAACGCCGTCACTGGGGAAGTCATTGGATCCGAGAAGGCGGAGGTTGGGAAGATGGAGGTCGTGACGAAGACGAAAGTTGCCGGTGAGGAGGGGAAGGTGACGAAGACGCAGGACTTGGCGAGGATGAAGACTGAGACGGATGCTCATGAGGCGAAGGAGACGGGCAAGGAGGAGGTGAAAGGGTGAAGAAGGGGTGTGAGGTTTGTAGCATATGCAATGTACTTCTATTGCGGTCATGCTGCTTGATCGTGTGCAGAGTTATCCGTGCATTTTGCTCATACGGGCTCAGCGAACCCAAAGACGCGGCATAACCCTCAGTGGTTTCGCTATCGGCAACGGGGCAGGCGCCGCGAACGCCTCCCCAAATAAGCCGTTCACAGCGCTTTCCTCGCACTGTGAGCCTGTCTCAAGCCTCGTGTCTCCCATCTTCCTCTCACTCCCACCAGGAATATCGTTCGTTTGCCGTTCGCCTTTGTTCACCGCTCTAATCCTGCCGCCCCTTCAACAGCCTCTTAGTCACCTTGTCCTTCTCAATGATGTACACATGCGCGCCCCAACCTGACAGCGCATCGCGATCCACAGCGTTGAGCAGTGCTTGTGAGATCGTTTCGAAGAGGTCCTCGGGCTCGAGATCGGGTTCCCAGAGGCCTTCGCACGTGCCGAAGAGTTGGTCTGAGGCGGTACCAGAGACAATGAAGTCTTTGGCGAAGTCGATGCAGCCGATGGAGTCGAAGCTGCATTATCGGTATGTTAGCTGTACAGCCCTCTATTGGAGGGGAATGGGTGTCTGATGGCGTACCCGCATATGAACGGTTTGCCTGTTGTGCCGTCGATTCCTGCGACAACGGGACTCACAAACCACGGCCCAAACCTCTTCTCATACAAACTACTCGACACCAGATTCGCGAACGTCCTCGGTGATATCTCCCGCTCCTCCCGTCGTCGGTACATGTTCACCTTATACCTGAATAGCT
>JAVRRP010000790.1:0-13938 GCA_036872775.1 Oleoguttula sp. CCFEE 5521 | reverse complement strand
GGTCTGAGGGTGGAACGCTGGAGCTAGGCGTTGTGTTGATGGACCAAGAGATGCCGGTCATGGATGGCTTGACTTGTACGCGGAGGATTCGGGAATTGGAACGGGAGGGCAAGCTTAGGGGACATGTGCCGATCATTGCTGTGACCGCGAACGCGAGGAGTGAGCAGATCAAGACCGCGTTGGACGCGGGGATGGTGAGTGGAGTTCATGATGTGAGCTACTTTTGAGGTGGAAGTGATGCTGACGACTCTCAGGACGATGTTGTGAGCAAGCCGTTCCGGATACCGGAATTGATACCGAAGATCGAGGAACTGATGGAGCGATTTCCGATGCCCAAGGGCCCTGCTGCCGGCTGAGAGTAATGGTCGTCACCAATCATTGACAGCACAGTGAATGCAAGCAAGATCTGTGGAGGCGTCGCGATATGACGACGCGCATGGAACCCACCCTAACGAGCTGCGCTTTACACCGCATCTCGAAGCAGTGGTCTTTTCATGCAGCGAGGGCTAGCCTTACGAAAAACACAATGCTCGCACCAAGTTGTATTACCGCCCGAGGGCAGGCCGCGCAGGGTCGGAACTGCTAAATGACGAAGACCTGCTGAGTTTGTTATCGTGGAGCTCGCAGTCGCTGCAGGCATGATACTACCGGTTGGTGCAACGATGGACTTGCCAAGCTGGCGCGTCTACGAAGTGATGATTTGCGGCTAATTGCAATTCCAACTGCATGGAAGTGCGCTCGCGAGGCGGCGGTGCATGTCGGCTAGTAATCGGACATAGAGTAGTCTCGAGTGTGCCTCTACGGCCGGGGGAGGGAAGAAATGAGAGTTGTAACTCAGTCATCGTCGCTTGGCGCAAATCGAGCGATCGGCCAGCGGATAGTCCAAGTCGCAGATCAAGACACCAACTACGCTTATCCGTGTCAAGCCAGGTTTCCTACGTTCTCGAAAGGCTCCTCTTTGCCCTTCGGACCGTCGCAATAGCATCGCCCAAGCGCAAAGAAGCGACGTGCATAAAGGGCAACGGTATTGCATGCAGCCACCGGCGCTTAGGCGCATGCCTTGCAAGCATCAAGCTCACATCACACCGGCTTGTGAGCTGCCGAGGACCGGTGAAGCGACCTTCAGCATACGCGCAAGCCGACTCCAGTGTGAACACATTGACTGTAGTTCACAGGTGCCTCGGCGGAGGTCTGCTGCGTTGTTACACTGCTTGGAATAGGAAGCATGCTGGACCGGAGGTAACAGTGGGGGAGGTGCAGCGATTCTTGTCGCGAGTCAGCTCGCATGACCTCCCACGCGAGATTGGATTGCGGGGAGACCGCGCAGTGAACGTGAACCTTGTCGAAAGACTGTCTGTGGTATGCTATATCACACTAGGCAGGAGCGATCGAAGGATCGCGAAGTGAAGTCAAAACTGCGCGCTGTCGTGGATGCCCTTCGCCTCCGACTACCACCGCCGCCAAGTACAGAGGTAGTTGTCGTCGGCCTAGCATAACCCGTTCAAGATCTTCAACTGCGCCGCATCGGCACAGCGGCTGAGATAGCCCCATCCGCGCACCTTGTCAGGCTGAACATCGCACGGGAGCTCACGTTTCTCTCCCTTCATACATCTTCCATTCTACTTCGATCATTTAGCGACTTCGCTTGTCCTTCTGCTGCACTTACGCGCCTATACTATTTTGCCATGCGGCGCGTGTAAGGCGTTGGAACGTGTTGGTCGTGGTCACTGCTTAAGCTGTGCTTGCAGTGGGCCGCTTTGGGTTGCGCAGACCATATAATTCCTACATACAACGCGCCGCTGCCATGGCGTTGAAGAGCCCACTCATGCCTTCTCCTACTGGCGGATTTACTTCTGCTTTCTCACCTTACGGCGACTCGCCCAATTCGCCTGCGCCTTTCAGTTCTTTCCTTCCTGGCCACTCGAATAGGTACACTCGCAGCCTTGTGCCACGAAGCTGAAGCGCGCTGCTGACTACGCCCCAAACAGGTCTTCTGGTCCATCGGATTCTCTTGCACCACCTGCAAGTCCCTACCCCTCCCAAATCGAGCCCTCCCCAGTCGACTCCAACGGCACAGAAAGCACAGACATAGAGGAGGACGCGCAAGAGGAACCCGAGGTCAAATCGCCCATTCCGACTGCAGACATCGAGATCAAGTCGCCAGACATTGAGATCAGCAGCCCGCAAAGTGCGAATAGTGTGAGTGGTTCGATGTGTCTCAAGCAGCCGATGAAGTCCGCGGCTGACATGCGTTGCTTGGGAAGGAACGACCACCTCCACTGATAACGCACCTTCCGAACTTGCCCCGCTCGGACTCGCAGGACGATGCGCCGCAGAGCGTTATACACGTGCCCAATGGTTTCAAGGATCTAGTGTCGCCGGGGACTGGGAGTCACGGGATATCGCCAGGAGTGCGGTCGCCTAGTACGCCCGAGGCGAGTTTGATGCCTGAGGACAAGGTGGGTGTTCTATTAAGCTGGTAAAGCGCCGTTGGCTGACGTGGTGGGATAGCGGCCGTCGACTATGTCACCTGTGAATACCGATCTTCCGCATTTTGCAGATCGATCAACGCCACGGGCACAGACGAGGAATGAGGTCGACGAAGAGCTGGAGAAAAGGAAAAGTCGGAGACTGTCGAGTTTGGAAGGTGAGACACGCGGGTCGGCCTGAGTTGAGCATATCCATCTAACACCGTGACAGACATTCCAGAAGCGGCGAGAGACGGCGACGAAGATGAGCAGCCGGATACTGCTGGTCTGGTCGGCGACGGCTCAATGCAGCAGGCTCGACAGGCTCTAGAGAACGCCAGCGACGAGATGAAGAAGCTACGGAGTGCTTTGAGTGAATGCTGGACCTTGTGCAATACGCTTGCAGGTTTGTCATCAAGCCACCGGATGCGAACGTTCAAGTTCGCTGGACGACAGGAACAGCAGCAATCCGCGTGGCGAAGTTGCTGGAGGCTTTGCCAACAACTGTATGAGTCGCGGGACGAAGACCACGCATCGCAGACTACGCCCACACTGGAACTCTGTCGTGACTTTTGCCAATCTTTGTTTGAGTGTCGGCAAAAGGGCGATGAAGCTTCTGATTCCGTTCTGCGAGTGAGCTTTGAGCTCAGTAACCACCTGTACAACACGCATGATCGTACACTACCCGATGCTTTTAACGAGCGAACGCTGGACTTTTACGTGACACTGTGTCATCGACTAATGAAACTACCCACAGACCTGCCACCGGAGACTGACGCCTTGTTGAGAGCATGTTGGTCACTGGCGGAAATGCTGTTCAATCTGCGGCAGTCGAGTCGCGAAGGTCGAACACCGGACGAGGAGCTACTTGGCTCAGCAGTGCAGTCCTGCTGGGAGCTCTGCGATCTCTTCCGCGAAGGCTGGACACAGATCAAAGCCGATCGAGGAACACCACGTCCCTCGCAAGCAACCTTCCCTCATCGATCCAAGTCGTCCTTGAGTTCTGCAAGAGGCTCAGCAGACCGTAGCAATTCAAGCCTTAGCGACCGACACTATCACGATGCTTCCGCTTCCCTGCCTCCAGAGACGCCAACCACGATCTTCGACGACGCTACGACCGCAAGCTCCTCCCCGGACTCCGTAAACATCCCGAATATTCTTGTCCTCGGGCCTGCTAGTGGTAGCAGCAACAATGGCTCGATACGTGCAAATGCGCCACACCACGATCGCTGGTCAAGTAATGCTAGCGTCCTGTCCGGGTACTCCGAGTCTGCTTCTTCTCAGCGCACCTCCAGCACCGCAACCGCAGGATCTGAAGAAGCTCATCTGACTCGATTACGCTACCTGCTTCTCAAAGCTGCTCTCAACACAGGCTACTCTCGCTCGTCGCCACAGCCACTGCCAGCTTATATCCAGGCGCAACCGAGCAGTTCGTTTGGCACATTGCCTTGGCAAATCAAGGTATGGGGCATATACCAGAAACTTGTGGTGAACGACAAGAGTATGGGCAGCGCACAGGGTCTGCCCAGCAGAAGACTAGGCGCGAGCGATACGGCCAAGAGCGTCAAGTGGCTGGGGCGGCACGAGCAGTGGGCTTGGATGAGAGACTTGTACCGCTTGGTTTTCGGATTTGGGGTGGAGGAGGTGGAGAGGAGGGGTGGAGGCGTGCAAGTCTGAGACTGACTTCGCAAATGCGATCTGGCATACCTTACGGTAATCTGAGTATGACGACCGCATCAGCAGGGATCGCACACGTTCGGGACGATTAATAAATTCACGAAAGACGGGAGGCGGCACTTTTGCCATTTATTGCAATATGGAAGCGTTCGAGCGCAGTGTACCGCGTTAGCGATATTCGCGCGACATAGATATTGATAGTCAGGGACCAACAGTACGTCGAGAAGATTCGAGGCTTCAGCATCGAACCTCTTTCAAACGCTTCTATCGTCTGTTGCACAGCATCGCCCGTCCACACTTTGGTATGAGGTACAGTGTACCTTCACACAGAAGCAGTTGTCGACAGCGAGGCGCCAGCGAGAGCTGTTCCATTGGAGCTATGAGACTGTAGGCATTGCACAACTTATCGAGTGAGGTTCATCCGGTTATACTCCTCCTAAACCCAGAAAGTGACGGCAGCATATGGCGCAGCTGACGCGATGCATGCACAATAGCGCGTCAGAAGGAGGTCTAGTCCCCGTCCTGTAGTGCTGGAGCTTTAGGCATACCCTCCATTCAGCTCTACCACGAAGACCACCTTACCGTCCGCCGTGTCCTTCGCAGTCTCCAAGTACGCCTCGAGCTCATCGTTCCCATCGATCAAGTAGCTGTCCTCCCCATCTCTACCATCGACAAGCATCTGCTCACCATCCTGCTCGGGCATCGCATGCTTGACAATCCCATGTACTTTACCGACTTTCGCTGCACCAGCCTTACTAGTAGCAGCAGCATGCAAGGCCTCCATGGTGACAGCTGTGAGCTTTCCGAGCCACATCTTCGCGTGATGACCGATAAGATGTGAATTAGGTGCTAACCTGAAGTACGCTGGGATCTGCACTGTCGGGACAGGCGGTGCAGTAAGTGCAGCGAACAGTGCAGGATCTAGACCGGGTGACGTGGGAACATTACTGTTTGCCATGACTGGAGCTGGCGCTGGTCTTCGAGCAGGTCCACGCGGTGTAGGCAGAACGGTCTTCGGCCCTCGCAAGCCTTTTAGCTTCTGGTTCTTCATAGGCCCTGGCCCTGGGCCGCTGTTCGGATCGATTCGCGGGCCTATGGAAGGGTCGTTTTTGAGCCTGCCATCATTCAAGCGCTTCATAGCATCACGCATGAGAATGGCTAGGAACTTGCGCTTCTCTTCATCGATGCCTTGATCTCTGATGCGGATCAGGGTCGGAATCTTGCCGAGCCAGTTCTGGTACAATCGGTCCCAGCGATCCTCGCCACACTCCATCCGTGTGGTGAAGCCATCTTCAACGAGCATCTCGTAGAAGATGTGTCTGACCTGCTTGCTTTCTGTAGGGTTGAGATTCAGACCATTATTAGCATCGGCCATGGTGACGCGACTGCTGAGCACACGCATCTTCTTCGTGACATCCGAGCAGACAACCTCGAGCGCATTGGCCACCTTATCGGCCTCGGGATGGGGTGCATTCATTACAGTGGCGACGTGAACGTTCTCCCTGATCAGGCGATCCTTGGACGCATCCCATATACCGGGCTGGCACAACGTTTTCTTGATGATGCCCAGCTCAGTGCAAATGCCCATGTAGTGCTGGCG
This sequence comes from Oleoguttula sp. CCFEE 5521, assembly GCA_036872775.1. Classification (NCBI taxonomy): domain Eukaryota; kingdom Fungi; phylum Ascomycota; class Dothideomycetes; order Mycosphaerellales; family Teratosphaeriaceae; genus Oleoguttula; species Oleoguttula sp. CCFEE 5521. Next base: position 8,193 of record JAVRRP010000790.1, on the reverse strand, counting down.
TACATTCGCATATGCGTCGTTGTCCAGTTGCAAGAACGCTTTGCACTCGTCGAGTGTAGTCTCGGACTTGTAACGAGGGGGCAGGCCGGGCGCATCAGGTGGTAGCATACCACGCCCGATCAACCGACGGCGCCGCTTTCTGGTCTGGAAGAGCTCGTCACTCTTCTCCTGCAGTTCTGCGAGAGTACGTTGTCCCGAGCGTGGGAATTGCGCGATAGCAGGGACTGGGGTGAGTGCGTCCAGTCCGGGTCCAGGCATGGAAGGGTAGTCCATCTGATGCTGCTGGGCGTGGAACATTTGCATCGCCGCTGCAGCATCGCTTGTGGCGGTAGAAGGAGCATTTGCATCGTGGAAATTCGACTCACCCACCACAGGGATCTCGCCAGTGGCCTCTGGGGCATGGTCAACATGACCAGGCAGACGTTCATACGCAGTGCTATTTCGAAGCAGTAGTCCATGCCGGCGGCGAATGGCACCGATGGCGTGGTCGTTCAGCTCGGGGAAGCCCTCGCTACGGATCGTGTTGGCAATGTAGGCATTGTCGCAATTCTGTTGCCAGAGTCCTTTGATGCGCTCTACGACCACCAGCTCGTCCTCGGGCGAGGGCTTGTACTTCTTCGCTGGAAAGCCCCATCCTTTGAACTGACGGCGGAAAGCTCCAGATCTACATGACAAAATCAGCGGCGGTCAAGGTCAAGTGCACTTCTAGCCGACGAAGAGCGATAAGATGCATCGCTCTCGCAGATATGGTCACCGGTAGTGTATCATACTTACATTGGCAGTTCGGACTCTGGTACACCCAAAGCCTGGGAGAAGTATTGTATGACCTCGCGGGTGGACTTGCCCTCCTCGATGACCAGCTTGTGACATATGTCGCGCTTGTCGCGCCAGTCGTGCTTCTTCTGACGACCCATCTTTGATGGAGCTGCTGATGTGCATGTGTGGTGGGAGGGAGGCAAGGTGATGAAGTCGCGAATCGCGCGGCGTAGAGATTGGGAAGGAGCCGAGCGGCTCCGGCGAATCCTGCCTCCCGAACCACGTGGGAAGCTCTTATCAGTCGCGCCTGATATGCTATCTTGTTGCATCTTGCTTCTGAACCCGAGCGACACAGCTCGAGCATACGAGCATACAGGTAGTCTATCCACGGGATAATACAGTGGCCACGGCAATATGTCATCCCATTGCATACACAAGACGGCATTCACGGCGCGATAGCGTTTAGTCCCGCGGAAACCAACTGAGCACCATTTAAAGATAGAATCGTAAGACGATAGCCTCTCCAACATGGCCCGGAAACGTCGCAGCTCCACCGCATCCTCCCAGGCTACCATACCCGACCATGGCTCTGATCAGGAGATGGGCAGTATGTACGACTACCTCGCCAAGATCATCCTCCTCGGTCCAAGCGGCACAGGAAAGTCTTGCCTGCTTCATCGATTCGTAAAGGATCAATGGCGCACCCTCAGCAGCCAAACCATAGGCGTCGAATTCGCAAGCAAGATCGTCAAAGTCGGAAGTCCCGGACGAAGGAAGCGTGTTAAGCTGCAGCTGTGGGATACAGCTGGTACAGAGCGTTTCAGAAGTGTCAGTAGGAGTTATTACAGGGGCGCTGCTGGAGCGGTATTGGTGTACGACGTCAGCAGTCTTGAAAGCTTCCGCGATCTGGGCACTTTTTTGGGAGATGCGAGGACCCTGGCTAGTCCGAAAATGACGGTGCTTCTCGTTGGCAACAAGATTGACGTTGAGGATTCGCCAGGGCAGCCGGACTTACTGGATGAAGATCCAGTGGGCAGTCTGCGCTCGACGAAATCTACGAGCACCCTCGGGCCAGGACTTGGTGCTCAGCAACGAGCTACGCGAAGTCAAGGTGGACGAGCGGTGCCAACTGCTATTGCTGCGCAATGGGCAAGTCAGCATGGCATACCGGCTGCTATCGAGGTCTCTGCGCTGACCGGCGATGGTGTCGAAGAGGTTTTCAACAAGCTTGCGAGAACCATCTTGACTAAGATCGAGCTCGGAGAGATTGATCCAGACGATCCTACTTCGGGTATACAATATGGCGATGCGGACTACCATCGTTACAACGACGATGGGTCGAGCATCAAATCTGGCATGACTCTAGATGGCTATGGTTCTACGAGACGAAGAGGACGACGCGACACCGGTACGGGCGGCTGGGGCGACGTCTTCAGGCTTGGCCGACCTCGTAGCAGAGGTGGAGTCGGCCGGTGCTGTTGATTGTCTTATTTTCGTACTATCTTCCGTTCCTCAGCGAGGCGTTTGGGGGACCTGCTGCATTTGGGCAAGGAGTACATACATTGCATGGAGATACGACTGAGTTCGTAAGCCATCGGTCGATATGTCAGAGATCTTGTACGCACGCAAATGCAGATCATGTTGTGCATGCCGAGAATGGTGCCGAGACAGGCGTCGTGATGCTGCAATCGACCTGGTAACTATTTCCTAGCTGCAGCACAGCGGAGGTAATATATCGAACTCTTCACGAAAGTTTCAACAGTCGCTCTGGTTGCGCTCTTTGCACTCAATCTGTTCCTGCACAAGCCTTTGGTGACAGTCAAGACGACGAGTACCCCACAGCCAAGCGACGTCCGAGCAGGCTTGAAGTCATTAAACACTGCATCTCAACACTCAATTCAGTTCGCTTCCAACGTCCGCATAGCAACCACATGGACATCGGACCGGCTTTGACGAGCTACGCGCGAAGACTCCGCTTTCCCAGTGCAATACGGTGGGGTAATCCTGCATTCAAGCATTGACTATGCCTGTTCCTGACTTTACCAAAGTCAATCCATGGTACCTGCCGTGCAATTGCGGGGTTTGTTTGCATGAGATCACTGATATCGAGTGATCCGATGCACAACGATGTCGTTTGGATCGAGAGCTAGCATAGCTGGGGCACGGCTGTCCGACTGCTTCCATGGTGACCGTCGTGAGACATAAGACCTGCTGTCGTGCTGCGCTGCTGGGGTTCTTCCTCTGCATTGCAGTAGCTTTGGCGTCTCACAGCCATTCTGCTGCTCATATTGATCAAGCACCACTAGTCAGAGACTCTAACCGCGAGATGGCAAGGCTCTCGTCATGGAGGACTGCGGTCCTGGCACTTGCATCGACTTCGCTGGTCAATGGCCAGAGTACAGCTGAGAGTACTTCAAAAGCGGACGGTCTAGTATCGAGTCAAAGCTCTACGAACACTGGCGGCACTGCCACGGCAACGATCAGTGGTAGTCAGACTACGTACAGCGTTGCCTTCACGGTACCGGCCAGCGCAGATAACGGACCGAACCTCTTGCCGAACATCAAGAACACGACTGCAGTGCAAGCTCAAGATGTCTGCCCTGGCTACAAGGCCAGCGATGTGCAGAGGACAGCCTATGGCTTCAGTGCCTCCCTCGCCCTTGCTGGGAATCCGGTATGTAACGAGCACATCGGGTTGAGCTTACGCAGCGCCCAGCTGACCTCGAGCAGTGCAACGTCTACGGTACCGATATCGAAGAGCTTACTCTTACGGTCGACGTCCAAACTGCGCATCGTCTGAACGTGAACATCAAGCCCACGCATTTGGATAGCAGCAACATCACGCAATATGTACTATCAGAGGATCTCGTCCCATTCCCAGCACAGGGTTTCGCAGATCCCACGACTCAGAATATCGATCTACAATTCTCGTGGAGCAACGATCCGTCGTTCTCCTTCACTGTCGTCCGCAAGTCGACTGGCGATGTACTATTCGATACTAGAGGCAGTGTGCTCGTTTACGAGAATCAGTTCATCGAATTTGTCACGCAGCTGCCGGAAGACTACAAGTCAGTCGCTCTCAAATTCGTTCCATGAATTGCTATTGACCAAACCACAGCCTCTACGGCATGGGCGAACGCATCCACGACCTTCGCCTCGGCAACAACTTCACCGCGACCTTCTACGCCGCCGACGCGGGTGACCCAATCGATGGCAACATCTACGGCAGCCATCCATTTTACCTGGACACCAGATACTACGAAGTCGATGCTGAGACTGGAGCTCACACGCTAGTGACTACGCAGAACACTTCCGCCAGTGGCCAGTACGTTGGTATGAGCCACGGCGTCTTCCAGCGATCAGCTCATGGTATGGAGGCTCTGTTGCTGCCGACGAACTTGACTTGGCGAGCACTTGGCGGCTCGATCGATCTATATTTCTTCGATGGACCGACGCAAGATGCTGTGACAAAGCAGTATCAGATCGGCGCGATTGGCCTCCCAGCTCAGCAGGTATGTGATGTCGTGGTCATCGCTTGTCGGACACAGCCATATCTCCGCTGCCTGTCTGTGCGACTTTGCTGACACAGCGCAGCAATACTGGACTTTGGGCTTCCACCAATGCCGATGGGGGTAAGTCGACCCACCTCTGACATGCTGTATGCAGTTGCTAATGCGCACTCCCAGGTATAAGAACTTCAGCGAGACGGAAGCAGTGGTTGAGGCGTATCGCGCAGCTAACATTCCGCTGGAGTGTATCTGGAACGACATTGACTGTGAGTGCACACCAAGTCCTCTAAGATGTTGACTCGAGCCTGTACAGCACCACGTCTTTCTTTGGCAACATCGTCTGGCTTATGGAGGTATTCTTCCGATCAGCATCGCGGAGAGCAATGTTGTGGAGGCTTCGAGATCTCATCCCAAACTCAAAGCAGCCTGGCAATACACATGGCCCCAAAGGCTCACCGCTGACATCGTTCCAGACATGTTCCAGTACCGTGATTTCACACAAGATCCGAACACATTCTCCCCGGCGGCTGGCGCAGGCTTCTTCGAGAGACTAGCGGCGAACAACCAGCATTACGTTCCGATCGTCGACTCTGCAATCTACATCCCAAACCCCAACAATGCCAGCGACAACTACAGCATTTACACTGATGGCAATGATCGCGGTGTCTTCTTGACAAATCCCGACGGCAGCCAGTATATCGGCTCGGTCTGGCCTGGCTACACAGTGTTCCCAGATTGGCATACAGAGCAGTCCGTACCATGGTGGACCGATGCGATGGCGGCACATTACAAGGAGATCCCGTGGTCTGGTATCTGGATTGACATGTCTGAGGTCTCGTCATTCTGCGTCGGCAGCTGCGGCACTGGCAATCTGTCACTAAATCCGGTGCACCCGCCTTTCAGTCTACCGGGTGAACCTGGTAATCTTGTCTTGAGCTACCCAGAAGGCTTCAACTTGACGAATGCTACCGAGGCCGCGGCGACGTCGTCGCTTTCAGCTTCGATCGCGTCTGCCGCTGCAGCAGCCACTCCGCCTTCGACAGCTACCGTGCCGTACTTCTCACCTGTCATCACGCCAGGCGTCCGCAACGTCAACCAGCCGCCCTACGTGATCAATAACGTCCAAGGCGACCTCGCAGTCCATGCCGTCAGCCCCAACGCAACCCACCACGACGGCACGGAAGAATACGACGTGCACAACCTCTTCGGCCACCAAATCCTCAACGCAACCTACCAAGCCCTCCTCGAAGTCTTCCCTGGCAAACGTCCCTTCATCATCGGCCGCTCGACCTTCGCCGGTACAGGCAAATGGGCGGGTCACTGGGGCGGTGATAACGCCAGTCTCTTCGCCTACATGTACTTCTCCATCTCGCAAGCGCTGAACTTCGCGCTCTTCGGCATCCCCATGTTCGGAGTAGACACGTGTGGATTCAACGGCAACTCGGACGAAGAGCTCTGCAACCGCTGGATGCAGCTCTCAGCATTCTTCCCCTTCTACCGGAACCATAACGTCCTCTCCTCCATCTCGCAGGAAGCCTACGTCTGGGCATCCGTGGCTGAAGCCTCTCGCACCGCCATGGCGATCCGATACTCCCTGCTCCCTTACATGTACACGCTCTTCTACCTCTCGCACACTACCGGCTCAACAGTTATGCGCGCCCTGGCCTGGGAATTCCCGAACGACCCCTCACTAGCCAATAACGATAACCAATTCCTCCTCGGCCCAAACCTGATGATCACCCCAATCCTGGGTCAAGGCCTCACTTCCCGCGGCGGCATCTTCCCCGGCGTCGAGGAGGGGGAGATGTGGTATGACTGGTACACGCAATCCGCTTTCGACGCACAGCCAGGCGTGAACCACACCATCGACGCTCCGCTGGGCCATATCCCAGTCTACATCCGTGGCGGTGCTGTGCTACCGCAGCAGGAACCCCTCATGACCACCGCGGAATGCAGGAATAGTTCCTGGTCCCTCATCGCCGCGCTCGACGCAGATGGTGCTGCGACCGGACAGCTGTACGTCGACGACGGGGAGTCCATCTCGCCGCCCTCGTCTCTACTGGTTGACTTTACGGTCAGCAATGGGAGTCTATACGCTTCTAGTCGCGGCTTGTACCCGGATACCAATAAGCTCGCGAACGTCACTATTCTGGGCGTGCAGAGTGAGCCCAGCACGGTGACGTTGAATGGTGTTAGTCTTGTTGGGCAGGGCGGCGGAGGCGGGTACGGGACCCAGAGTAATGCTACGATTGCTTACAATGGGACGAGCAAAGTCGTGAGCATCAAGGGCCTGGAGAGCTACACTGGGGATGGAGCTTGGGCGCAGGACTGGGTGTTGAGTTGGTCGTGAGCATGATTTGAGGATGATGAGATATGACCATGGAATCGACAGCAGTGGCTGGAAAGGGAGAGTACAGCTTCTTCTTGGCATGGACTATCTCTTGTACAGTAGTTGTACAAACAGCTTGGCCGTCTCTCGCTGGACCTGTGTCCATTTCCTGAGGGTTTCTGAATGCGACCCACGCTACGATAGCTTGGAAACGATGGTAAGGAAGCCCCTTCCGCGTCTCCATGTTCATTCATCCATTAATCGCCCATTCAAGTGTCGTCATCATCGCTCAGCTCGATCGTCACGACTTTCTCCGCGCCAGTCTGCTGCTGTCCCCGCATACTCATATCAGGCAGACCCGAGACATGCTCCACATCGTCATCCGCACTCTCCTCTTCCTCCTCAGCATTGCCACCAGTAGTCCCATACCTCATTAGCGCATCGTCAGCAACATCGTCACCACTTTCCTCTTCACTCCCACTTGTACTCCTCTCAACCGTAGCCTCAGCACCGCCAGAGGAGGCCATCATGCTAGTACCCCGCTCTGAGATCACGGGCAGTGCAGGTTCGACCCTCGCAGCACCAGCCTGCGCACCATTGACATGAATGCCCTTGCGAAATTGCTTGAGCGCCTCGGCACGCATGTCATCTTTCACCCCAACCCACTGTCCATTTACCTCCCATAGATCTAGCGCCTCAACTCGCGTGTCGGCCCACATCCAAGTCTTGCCTAGATCACGTTCAATGCGAGGATCGTTGGCCAGAGCATATCCGCGAGCCTTAAGAGTCCCCACAAGACCTGTGGAGATACTCAGCAGGCTTGAAGGCTTGGGTGGCTTAGCGGTAGGGACCTGAGGAGGCGTGAACCAGGATTTCATCGCTGAGTATTCGGGTACACGGCCGAGAATGCGCGTGAAGGGTACTTCTTGGCGGGTTGTAGGGTCTGCGGAGGGGTCAAGGACGTGGTACCAGGTCCCGTACTTGGAGACGCCGGGTGAGAGGAGAGGAGAGTTGGCAGGGAGAGGTTGCTTGCCGATGCTGTCGTAGCTGCGAGCGCTATCCAAGGTGAAGGCGTGGACGGAGAAGTGGAGGCAGGTGTTGTAAAGCCGGCCGTCGTCGTAGTCATTGTCGTTGGCTTCGCGGATGTTAACAAGGCGGAGCTTGATGGCTGTGATGAGTAGGATGTCTGTCACAGTGGTTCGTGGCTGCTCTTGAGGGTGCGGAGTAAGACGCACAGCGTCGCCGACCAGGAGAAACTCAGGCCCTAGATATGCGCCGCGGCAAAAGACAGTGGCGTTGGGTCCGGAATCTTCGTGCTTACCCCTGAAGCGTGTCTTACTTATTGCCGTCGCAGTGCAAGATGTCATGAGTGCATGACGTACAGTTGCGCGGTAGTCCACTGCTTTTACTGACGCGAGACACTCTCGCCACAGCGCCATTGGGCGGAGAGCATGTAAGGGGACGTAGCAATACTTTTTGCTATGGTGCTTGGCATTGCTCCCAGGCTCAGGTAATGGCTCGATACGGAAGCCAGAGTTGACGACACTGCTCTTGTTGCTTGCAGTCCTTGTCAGATCAGTCTCCTCAATCGGCTCCGTA
>JAVRRP010000789.1:0-13941 GCA_036872775.1 Oleoguttula sp. CCFEE 5521 | reverse complement strand
TATCTCCGGATCTTCCTCATGCTATCTGTGGGCCAGACTTTAGTTCTCATGGCTAATCACAACGCTGCTATAGTCTCCAGCAAGCACTCACACGGCAGTCTGACGGCTGTAAGTCGCGACACGATTGGAAGGACTTGAGATTCATCAGTGTTCATAGCCTCGCATGGCGATCCAGAGACTTGCGCAGCAATAATGACATTATCTGACTTACTGATGCTCCAGTCCAGTGCTGTCGTCGTAGCTGCCTGTCTGCCGAAGCCTACCCATAGACAAGATCTAAAAACACAAGGCGACTACTGAGTAGCCGAGAGGATGCCGTGTTCACGGTCGTCATGATCAGTGTGCCCGTGCTGTCAACAATGCAGGTATACGCTACCCATGTGCTAGTGCTCATGACTTGCATACGCACTGTCAGTCTGCGCTACCAGCCGAGACCACACATACTGCTGCAGCGCCCGACAATGCTCTGCCGAGCGGCATCCAGCATAACGGCTACGGGCCGCTTTCAGATGGCTTTGTAGCAGGGCTCTGCTTAGGTGAGGCAGTGTCTTTATCGTAGGTGAGATTCTTTTCCGTTTCCTGAGCGCGTCGCCATAGTATTCGTTTCCTACAAGACCCACGCAAGCAAAGTATACAGCCCCACCTATTGGAGCCAGTGCTATCACCATCCCTAGCAAGCGATCACCGACGGATCCGGGGCGTTTCGTCACGATTGCCTTCGGCAGTGCTCGACCAGTCTGATCATTTGCGGGACTGACAGCGCTGTTCCGCCTGCCTTTGCATGACCGTACGACGTAGTGCTTGCCCGTACTCATATCCCTACGATCATCCGGTCTATGCGAACTTGAGATCACACGTTCAAACCCACTACGTACTTCTCATCAGACGCTAGACCGCCGCGAGCTGGAAGGAACACATCCTAACACCTCGCGCGGGAACACACCTAGCGACACGTCTCTAGGTCCGTAAAAGCATACGTTGGAACTCATCGGCTTCTCTGGCACTTGACAACACACGTTCGGGCTCGTACTATCACACGTCTACACTGGATCTCGATCGAGCGCTCGAGATTCAACGCCCTGGAGAGGCTCTAGCAGCAGCATTTCCGACAACTCCCGAGCGTCCTCTGTTCCTCCAGCACCAGCCGCAACCCCATATATCTCGAGATTTCCTTGAGCCTTCTGGAGCCGAGACACAGCTGCTAGCACAAACACAACCACAGTGTATGCTGCAGTCAACACATGCAGAGCAGTATCATGGCAGCATCGCCGACGTGGCATTCGCACGAGGTGCGCGCGAAGTCCATGTCAACGACAACGCACGATGGCGATGACATTAGCATATTGGAACACGAGTATTTCAAACATGCAAACAGCATTGACGAAGATACATTCGACACACTAGTAGCAACCGACTTAGGTCCTCTGCCAAACCTCGACAACAACAAGCAGAGTGTGGCTGGCGGTGCCGAAGAAGTCGAAACAAAACACTCCCCAGCTGTGGTCGCAAGTATCGAAGAACCCGAGATGGACTACCGCACACATGCATCTGCTTCGAGCAGCTCCTCTTATGCTAACCCTTTCGCCGAGATCGATGGCTTGCCAGTATGCACTGCACCACCTTCGTCAATGCCACTCCCGATGGCTTCCACTGCCGCCTGGGAGGGTGGTCTCGTGGCGCAGCCATACAACTATCCTGCTTTCGATGGACCATCTTATGATTTCAGAGACCACTACTATCAAGAGCCAATGGCTCCCCAGCAGCCTCAGCACATGTATAGCCCACAGGACCATCATCCATCGCCATACTCAGCTTTCTCGCGCGAACAGTCGTCTTACGCAGTGCATGAGCAGCCAGAGGAAGACGAGTGTGACGAAGAGCTTGATGGCGGCGAAGGGTCAGATCCCTGCTACGCGCAGCTGCTATATCGCTGTCTCCGAGATGCGCCATCACATACGCTGAGCCTTCGAGAGCTCTACAAATGGGTGCAAGCGCACAGCCAGAAAGCCAAAGACTCAAACAGCAAAGGCTGGCAGAACAGCGTCCGGCACAATCTTTCTATGAACGCCGTACGCTCCGTCTTTCTCCTTCTTCGGAAACAATTGACTGACATGGCTCCAGGCTTTCGAGCGCGTCCCTGCTTCATCCCTCCAATCCCCTTCAACCTCCACCACAGCCCCAAAGCGCGGTTCTCTCTGGCGTCTCACTGCACACGCCCTCGCCGAAGGCGTCATCTCCACGACTCGCTACCGCAAACATCCGAAGCGCAAGCCCGAGCGTCGCTCAATCCCCGCGCCCAAGCGCCAGCAATCCGGCGCCAAAGGTGGACAAGCGACTCGTGAAGCGAGTGCAAGACGCCGCGCCATGCAAGCCAGACTCCAGAACCGCGCTCTTCGAGGCGTGACGAGCATGCCATCCTCCTGTCGCCCATCGCCAGGTCCCGGGGTGGACTTCGGTATGCGACAGTCGCCGATGCCCTATTATCTCCCCCAACACCCTCTTGCCCCGCCCGCTCCCCCCGCTCCACCACCTCCTCCACATCACCACCGCCATCTCCACCTACAAACCACAATGCAAGAGCCCTTTCACTACTCCACCCCTACGCCCACCTACCCTCCTCAAACGGACCTCACGCCTACCCTCGCCACGCCGCCTCAGCTATCTGTCTCTCTACCACATAGCTCTTCGACGCACCAGCAACAGCCAACCAAAGGGCTGTTTGAAGAGTTCGAGCTCGGTCATCTCAGGCCTGAGGATCGGATGCTGTTCGGGACTATGGACAGCTATAGCGAGCCAGACACGCCGTTCAGTGAGGAGGGGAGTCTGTTCAGCGAGGCGATGATGGGGTTCGGGGAGGGGGTTGAGGAGGTGTGAGGACTGCTTCGGAGCAGTCTGGGGTTGGTGTGTTACTTGATTATCGCGATGGCGTGACAATTCTGGTGGCCTCTCTAGGTTTGGACTTTATCACGGATTTCTGGCCGGTATGGGTTGGAAATGGTATGGGAATGCACGAGCTGATTGGCATGTGGAATCGATGAGGGGACGATATCTGTTGATGACTACTGGGTTGGGCATGTGATCCGAAGTTTGGGAATGGATGGTGCGAGACTGGCAGACCTGACAACTCGGTCGAGACCGAAGTGCATATGCTTTATGGGGTACGGTATTGGTTCATGGTGCAAGGAATTTAGTTGGTGATCTATAGAACGTGTACAATTTGGGTAGCAGACTGCTTCGTGCTTACGAAGCTACCCAGCTGCTCGACTTGCATGTGAAAGAGCGGCGTCAAGCGTTTACGGACACAGCGTGCTCCTATCTCGTCGGACCCCATTACTGTCGGCTTCGCAGTCGCTTGCTTGCTACTTCCTGTAGTACACCCTCTTGAACAGAAACCACACCTGGAGCACCCCCTTGTCGAAGCTACTTCGAAATCCCCTTTCCCTCTTGGCACTAAAATCCCACTCGCGATCTACAATCCTCCAAGCCACATCGAGATACGGCTCACCACCCACAAATCTGATAGTGCACATATCCTCCTCTCCAGCCTCCGCTCTCACTTCGCCTCGCCGCCTCCCGTCCTCCCGCTCGATCTTGTAGGTCGGCGTCGGTGCACCAGGAGGCAGGTCAGGGTAGAAGATGTTGAAGCGATAGCCTTGGACGACTTTAGGAGGCGGAGCATCTGTGGTGTAATGTGTTTGATTGTATTTGTTCCAGTCGTAGCCTAGCAGTAAGCGGTTGAACGACTGAGGTTTGCGGGGGCGGGAGGTGGAAAGCCAGCGTGGTAAGGACTTTGTCGTTACGTCGACCTCAGACGTGAGGATCTCCTCGTTGTCTGCGAGGCCGCGGGCAAGCTCGCGGTCGAATGTCGTGGGTTGGGCTGATGAGACGTTGGCGTCATCCGTTCTCTGTCGTTTGCTGGCCGGCTCAAGCGCCGTAGAGGTTGACGAGCGCTTGTGGTTCGGCAAGAGACCGTGGCGGTTGATCGTCTCGCGGTCCGTTTCGAGTTGCTTGGCAAACTCTGCGGATGTCAAGGTGGTGAGCTGTTTGTCCTCCGCGTGCAGTCGAAGCAGTGGCTCAGGGTCTAGATCGGACCTGTCTGCACTGTCCTGATTCTTGCCGGGATCTTGGTCATCGCCATTTGCCACCACTGCCGACCGTGACCTTGCTTGAAGCCGCACCTTCAACGCATCGGCCTCTGCAACTTGCTGTTTGCGAAAGCCATCGACACGCGACGCCTTGATCGATTGCGATACCTTCCTGAGCTTGGCGCGTGCCTTGTACACCAGCAGGCTACTCAGTAGATGCTCCCAGTAGTCCGTATCGATCGGCTCGTTCGAAGACAGCTTCGTCTTTATCTGGCGTTCTAGCTTCTCCAGCCCTTCCAGATCCTTAGGCCCAAGCAGCTTGTCTAGATCGGCTTTGACGGAGGTCACACCTCGCGCAGAGATTTGCGCACTTTGCGAGTGTTTTTGTCGGTCCCGACATATCGTTCTCATCATCTGCCGACCTGTCAGCCTCCATTAGCACCGCAACGCAACCCATCCCACACAGAGAATACTCACATCCCAATACTCCGCCTCCCGTCTTCCCCTTTCCAACACAACATACCCCTCGATCCCCTTCTCCAGCTCGTCCAAGTCTTTCCCACTCAGTCCTTCGAATACGCCTTCTGGATCGGCGGTCTCGAACTCCTCTCCCACGAGATCATCATCCAGAGCGTCCCGATCGGGGTCCGTCAGAGCAAGCGTAACGACCAGCCAATCAATCGGTGCGGCCCGTCCACTCTTCACGCGTATTGCTGCCTTCTTGCGCGCTTGCTGTAACACGAAGCGATCCTCATCTGCGACCCATGCTGCCTCTGCAGCGTCCGGCGCAGCGGGGCGCTTCGCCGGGATGCTCGAGGGTCCTGGCATGCTAAGCGGTGTGATCAGACCAGGTGTGGTGAAACGTCGAGCGCAGTCAACGCAAAGCTGGTGCGTTGAGAAGTCGAGGCAGAGGTGGATGTCGAGTAGTTGAAGATGATGTCGAGAGCAAACAAAACAAGCTCATGATGCATAACGGGTGGCGCCGTGCGCCCGCTGGGCAGGGATGTTCTTTTTCGAGGCAACAAGGCCTCATCAGGTGGAAATGTCGGGACACATGTGCCAAGGTAGACAGAGGTAGGAGGTTACTGCGAGACTTATATACAGCAAGATTGCAAAACAAGTGAAGTGCTTTTCATCCTCTCAAGATTATACCCCGTTCACCGGCTTCTCTCTGTACACATCGCCAGTAAGACTGATCTCATAGTCCACGTCCTTTCCCCTGCCTTTCTTCTCCAGCTCCCTCACAAGCGGCAGGATCTCCCGACCAAACTGCTCAATCTCCTCCTCATAATGCAGGAAAGCTGTTAGGATGATGCTCACGCCCAGCGACTTGAGCAGCACGATCCGATCAGCGATCTGCTCCTTGGTGCCGATGAGCTTTGTCTTGAACCTATTCTTCCTGTCAGCCATCATCCACGCGAGATTCACAAGACCAATCAGCTTACCCATCATTATACTGCACCAAGTCCTCAAACTTGCTATTAGCCCACATCCCACTCTTATTCCCCGTACTCGCGCCTGCATTCTGCACTTGCTGCCGAAAGCCCTCTACAGCCTCAGCATCAGCCTTGCCTTGGATCTCTTGGAGCACACGCATAGCTTCTTCCTCGGTGTCGCGGCAGATAACGAAGCCGTTCAGCGCGAACTTCACTTCGCCCTCACGGCCATGCGCAACGGCGCGGGCTCTGACGTCGGCGATCTGCTTTTGGAAGCCTTCGAGAGTGTTGCCATTCATGCTTGGGAGCGTGTTAGCTGTTTATCCGGAAGACATAAAGCAAGCGGAGGACGTACAAGTAGTAATCAGACACCGCGCCCCCATTATCCTTCGCATCATCACTATTACCTCCCTGGAAGATCTCCGGATATGGCCGTCCTGGTAAGACTAGCGGCTTCGGCTTGAGTGAGTAATCATGGAACTGGTAGAAGTCGCCCTTGAATGTGAATTTGTCTTCCGTCCAGATGCCCTTCAGACAGGAGATGAATTCCCGGCTTCTTCGATACCTTTCTGCATGATCAAGCCACCATTGCCCAATGCTCGTGAACTCCAGTTTGAACCAGCCTGACACGATGTTGACGGCCGCTCGACCATCGCTGAAGTGGTCGATCGAGGCAATCTGCTTGGCGGCCACTGCCGGGTTCCAGGGACCGGGCAGTAGGGCGATGATGAGCTTGAGTCTCTCTGTCTTAGCCAATAGTAAGGAACTCAATGTAACGGGTTCGTGTTGATTCTCCGCACCATAGCCAGCCATGAAGCGAATCTGGGAGAGGGCATACTCAAAGCCGACCCGCTCGGCAGTCTGGGCATACCGGATGTTCGCCTTATGGTCCCAGTTTGTCCGTTGCGGAATCTTACTGATCACCAGGCCACCAGAGACATTGGGAACCCAGTAAGCGAATTTGACACGGTCTGGATCAGCGTTGATCTTGTCGTGGTAGCTCAGATCGGCGGCGCCGCTGTCGAAGGTGCCGTTGACTACAGGTGAGCGCAAGGGCGTGTTCGATCCGCTGTTGTTACGGCTGCGGTCGGTGCTGGCTACGGAGACGACGATACGTCGACCACTGACGGTGCCTGAGCGAAGGCGATCGAGTGCGTCGTTGATTCCAGCCAAGCCACCCTCTGCGACTTCCACTTCTGGTAGCTTGAGGCTCTTAGCAATGAGAAGCTCTTCTAGCCACTCAACTAGTGCTTCGCCGACAGCTGCGTTCTCATGAAAGACTTTAATCGGCACTTTGTGGTGTACTACACCAGTCGCCACCTGCTTCGGCAGACCCGTCAAACCGAGCAGATGCGACTTGGCGCCCGATGAGTTCTGCTGTAGTGCCTCCTGGAGGCGCGTAGCAGTGTCGTTTCCTACAGCATCGAAGCCGAATCGTAGCTGACCGCCCGTGACACCCTTCAGGATCTCGACCGCCCGCTTCTCGTCAAGCTTGTCGACGAGAAGATCTACACCAAGTTCGTTCAGCCGCTGCGCTCCCTTCGCGAGGTCCGCAACGGCAGCGACCTTGAGACCAGCTAGCTTAGCCAATTGTGCGACAAGCTGTCCAGTCGTAGTCGATGCGCCCCAGACTGCAATCCACTCACCCGGTCGGGGTCGCTCCTGCTCTGAGATACCATTGAAGACCTCGTCTCTCACATCTTCAGCCACTTCATGCTTCGGTAGGCTTCTCGCTGCTCGCAGAATGTCAGGTCCAGCCGATGCATGAGGTACGCCAGAGAAGTCGACGCCGAGACTAATTGTCAGTGACAGTGCGGCAGCGACGAAGGCGACTCCCAACGCAGCGCCTTCTTTAACTTCCACACCTTGCGGCAGTCGAGCTATGTTGCTGTCGCTTGTCACAACGTACTCTTGGTAAGCAGCCTTGCGCACATCGCGGTAGTCGGTGCTTGGTCCGAAGACGACATCACCTTGACTGATGCGACTATGCTTCCTCGGCGCCTTTACAACAATACCAGCAAAGTCTCGCCCATTGATCCATGGGTAGGACGGTTGCGAGAACCCGTAGTCCGCACCCTTCCAATCTACTGGGTTCAGTCCGATCGCGAGAACCTGCACCAAGATCTCATCGTCACCTCGAAGCTCGGGGATCTCCTGTGAGTGCTCTAGAGAGTACTTCTGCCGAGGTCCATGCAGTAGGAGGAGATCTTGCTGGGGACGCGGTAGTCGTAGGAAGTCGTCTGACTTGTGCGTGCCATTCACGCCGTTCGTGCCGTTGGTCCTCGGCGCTAACTCCTGTGCCTTCGGGGTATCTGGCTGTACTGCAGCGTTCAGACTCGCAAAGCTGCGGTGCCCATTGCTTGTGTGCGAGTCCGCTGCACTCCTTCCACACTCCCGATCGGGCTTCAGCGACACAAACTGCGAGTTTCCTACTCTAGTAGGCATCTTGAGCAGAACGACAGAAACAACCAAACAGAAAAGTAGGATGAACAAAGACGCGTGAGGAGATGCAAAAAATTGTTCCAAACCCAAGTCACGCATCAGTAGAGCGGACTGCACATGTCCTATGCAAGTGGCATGTATTATGGCAACATCGAGACTAACCGGAGGCTATCACGGTACTACACTGCGATCGTCAACGTTTTGCGCACGCGTGAGGAGGTGTCGAGCTGCAAGCTCGATGGCGTGCTTGGGGAATGCCGAAGCTTCGCCTTTGTAGCGCGAGTGGGCGAGTGGGCGAAGATGAGACGTCATAAGAGAAGTCATTGGCTCTGCAAGCGATCAGGTCGCGAAGGCATAAGCATAAGGTATTGGAAGCAGTGGTGGAGTGATCCATATATATTTGAGAAAGTGGACTGAAAGACAACTCCATCGGCCACCAGAGCACAGACCACCGCGTCCATTCGTCAACATCGAATGGCATTCAAACGCACCTTATCAATGCCATTCGATGAGATCAAGTAGCCCCTGAGATTTTTTGAGGTTGCCAGACAGCCATGACCTTCGCAATCGAAGCCAAGCTTCGAATATTCCTGACAACGCGCCACCCTCCTAAGACCTTCTGCCCTTCAGAAGTCGCCCGTAGCCTGCTTGAAACAGATCTCGCGGAGCTAGGCGCCGAGACGTGGCGCGAAGCCATGCCTGCTGTACGCGAAATAGTCTTTGAATGGCGGGCGGAAGGAAAGTGCGAGGTGCTGCAGAAGGGTGAGGTACTGGGAGAGGATGTCGGGCTAGAAGACGTGAAGGGTCCGATACGTGTGCGGAGGACGGAGGCGTTCAGCGCAGAGGAGGAGGATGACATGACCGACTTCACATGAGATGTCATGTGGTTCACTATTACATTATTGCGTGTATGCGCAGCATCCGAACGCCATCCCAGCCGTCTATGCTCAAGATCAACCCGCTGCTGGAGTAAAGTAGGTGCCGAGACCCCTGGTCCAGCTCAAGCACCTCCCTTCTCCGCCCCTCCACCAGCCCTTCTAGCCTTCCACCAAAGCACTGGTAGGACGATACAGCTCGTCGCGAAAAGAACAGCACAGCCCACGCAGCAGCCCCAGATCGCTTTCGTTTCGAAGCAGTTCACTCTCGTCGTGCCCGCCAGACCTCCGATTCCAGTTGCGCCAGCCTTCACATTGCCCATCAAGGCGGTCGTGAACTCGTAGGCGTTCTGCGCTGATGCGGCGTCAGATGCAGACCCGACGGCCATGCAGTTCATGTAGCTAAGCGGCCGGCCGAGGAGCACGGAGATGATTGTGAAAGCGAGGAGGAGGAGAGCGTCGATTGCTGTGAGGACGAGGAGGGTGAGGGAGCCTTGGGCATAGAAGAAGGGAAGTGAGAGTAAAGTGTAGAGAGCTGCTAGGCTAGTCTGTGTATGATGTGAGCTCAAGCGGTCTGCTGGGGTGGTAGCGAAGGGCTTAGACTTACGACTGAAAGAGTTCCGACGATTTCTTTTGGGGGCTCAATGTTCGTGCTCACGATTTGCGAGACAAAGTTCGCTGTGAGCCCGATGATGGTGACCATGGCTATGAGCGAGAGGATGCGCACGAGCATGAAGGTCTTCGCCAGGGGCGCAGCGCCGTATGTTGGGAGAGGCATGGCTGTTGACGGGTGTGCTGAAAGTGCGACGAGGACTGTCGACGGGTACTGTGGTGTAATACTTTGTGTTCAGTGATCTGGTTGCGAGATCTGTTTGCGCGCCCGCAAGTAAGTGTGCGAGATAGCGAGATGCAACCAGTACAACTCAGAAGTACTAGCAATTTGAAGCGCCAAAGAGAGCAAGGAAACACAAAGGAGAGTCGTAGCACTTCGTCGCTGAGATGGAACGTTCGCTGGAAAGGATGTGAATCGACTTTGAGGTCCAGAGATCTGCCTTACCTTATACCTCAAGCGCGTCTTCGGCCGTGCATGGCATGTCTACAACAATAGCCACACAGTTTGATCACTCGCGACTTGAGGCTCTCAGGCCACGTTCAGAGAGTGTCTCGTTTCATATCGACATCGCGAAGCGCCCGCCCGTGCATGCACCGCGAAGACCTCCGCTTGGTCGGCGGCTATTTCGTACGCACTCCGCCAAGGAGTAATGTATCTGTCGGTATCTATAACAGACGAGAGGCTGTCGATAGGTCTGCAGCTTTCGAAGAGGTGGCATCTCATACCGCAGGCCTGGTGGAGATCGCAAAGTGGCTGCTGCTCCTGTTCGGAAGATGCGCGAGCAGCGCGGACATCGTCTTCTGTGCGCTTGACGAGCTTTGGAACAGATATCCCGCCGTCGTGGCGCTGTCTTTCCATTCTCGAGAACGAATCCGCCCGTCGGGCGACTCTCTCGCAGGCGTCCAAGTGGACTGTGGTATGGTGAGTGCAGACGAGGTAATTGTCATTCGCGTTCGCAGGATGATGTGGAATCTCGCAGTGTGGGGGAGTGGCGATCGTCAATGATGACATAGTCGGGAGAGCTGCCATGACAGTAACTATTTCGCCCTGGGATATATTACCTGAACCGTTACCTTTATCTCTTTTGCTCAATTCATTCGCCATCGCACGAAGATTGCATATTCGCAACCCAAATCAGTCGCAAACCTGAAGCTCTCACCAGTCCGCGCCCTCCTCTACCTCATCTTTACCTTCGCCGCTGCAGCCACCATGGCTTCGATTTTCCAGCGTCTGACACGACCCTTCACTTCCAGCACAATGCAATTCGCACCAGGTCAGAGTGCCGCATCCGCGATGAA
Source organism: Oleoguttula sp. CCFEE 5521 (assembly GCA_036872775.1). Classification (NCBI taxonomy): domain Eukaryota; kingdom Fungi; phylum Ascomycota; class Dothideomycetes; order Mycosphaerellales; family Teratosphaeriaceae; genus Oleoguttula; species Oleoguttula sp. CCFEE 5521. The sequence goes on along the minus strand of JAVRRP010000789.1, from coordinate 3,192 downwards.
CGTACCTGAGGGTGCGCAGAAGTGTACCATCGCAGCCGGCTGCTTCTGGGGTGTAGAGCACATGTACCGAAAAGACTTTGGCAAGAAGGGGCTACTGGATGCACGAGTAGGATATATCGGCGGCGACAGCAAGAATCCGAGCTATCGTGCGGTGTGCAGTGGAACGTCTGGACGTAAGTGTATCGTCCTCTTGACCTTATCCAGCAAATGTACTGATAATCTTCAGACGCCGAAGCGCTCCAAGTAGTGTTCGACCCTCAGCAGGTGTCCTACCGCACTCTTATCGAGTACTTCTACCGGATGCACGACCCTACGACAGCAAACCGACAAGGTCCCGACACTGGCTCGCAATACCGCAGTGGGATCTTCTACCACTCTGACGAGCAGAAGTCTGTCGCGGAGGAGGTCACGAAGCAGGCGAACGAGAAGTGGTACAAGGGCAAGATTGTTACAGAGGTTCTGCCAGCGGGAGAGTGGTGGGACGCGGAGAAGTACCATCAGCTATACTTGGATCATAACCCGGGTGGGTATGAGTGCCCGAGTCATTTCCTGAGGACGTTCCCTCCTCTGTCGTGAGGTGTTGGGTAGCCTAGGTAGATAGTCTATGATCACTTCACGATGTTTTGGATACGTACGCATCCATCTGCTGAGTGGTCATGATCTTCAATGAGGGTTGATCTATAATAGTTGCATGACCTGGACCCGCTCATATGCTATAGTACCAGACGAATCCAATCTCGCTGGTCAGTTTCCTTGTCTACTTCACCTCCTTCATGTCCGACACGCTCCCCTTCTCCACGTCCACGTCATGCACCTCCTTCACATTCTCGAAATCCGTAGACTGCCCAATGACATGGTGCTCGAAGTGCGAGCCACGCTTCTCTGGTCCGACTGCCACAGTAAATGCAATGCCCAGAGCGATGATAGCGGTAGCGATGCCCATGACGGGTCCATAGCTTGAGACTTCCTTGCCTCGTAGGCGAATTGGAAGGCCTTCCGCGAGCGCGTTGACGATCTGCGCGCTAGGCGAGGAGATCATGTTGCCGAGTTGATATGTTACTGGGAGATGTTGTCAGTGGACGGCTTCACTTCGGAGAAACTCGGGAAGTGGTGGACGTACGACCTGGGAACGAAGACCTGAATGCTGGCGGCGACAGCTCGTTCAAATGAATGGGAATGACACCCCAAGCGCCTTGCACGAAGAACTGCATCATGAAGCCACTGGCTGAGAGCCCGCCCATGGTCGTTGGCATGATCCAAGCTGGAATCAGCAGAGCGGACATCAAGGCTGCACAGACCATTGCTCGGCGACGACCGAACCACTGCGAGAAGTAGCCTATAATTGTGCCACCGACGCAGGCGCCTGTCTTCATCAGGATGCTCGCAATGGACGCGTCGTGGTTGTCAAGTCCCTTCTGAGTGCGCATGAAGGTCGTATATGAGTCCTGGCTCGTGTGGGCTGTCAGGATATTAGTAAATGAGCCCAGGACGCCCAGGAAACACGGGAATACTCAAAGTAGAAGTTGAACCAGGTCATGAGGATGATGGCGTAGACACAGAGCTTCCACTGGCTCGCAAGCATCGCCTTGCTCTCTTTCCAGAAAACGGCACCACTAGCGGACTTGTGGCCAGCAGCCTTGCGATCTCGGAACTGCTGGGACTCGGGGAAGGCGATACGGATGAGGCCGACGGCAATGGAAAGGCCGGCGGCAATCCAGAAGGTGATCTTCCAAGACTCGGTGCTACCGCCGACTCCGAGGTTGGCACATGCGGCGCAAACGTAGCCGAAGCTGTAACCTGCGGCGACGTCAGCTATCTAGCTGGATATTGCTAGCGGGCGGTGGCATGCTTACCTTGTTGTAGTATACCAGACATGAGACCGCGCGCCTGAGGAAAAATGTGTCAGCGGGATGCACCCTCTTCGTGGCTGAGCAAATGTTCGAATCTCTTCAATGGCCACCATCATCTGAGCAAGCCCTTGTGAGAAGCGTTGTTGAGAACTTCGGTTGAGTAGTCGCATTGTATTCGGATATGCGAACGGATGAGGCTACTCACATCAACAGGGGCATTCTCCAGCGCCATGGCGATAGCATTGCCGTACACACCACCCATGAACAAGCCGAACAAGCTGCGGACAGCGAGGAACTGCTGGAATGTGGCAGCATAGATCGTGCAGATCTGTAGCAGACCGAGAACAATCATGTTGACAACCATGGGCCATTTGCGACCTGCACATGTCAGCCAAAGCCAAGACTCATGATTCACCGCTTGCTACTCACCATACTTATCTCCCAAAAGACCGAAAATCGCAGCGCCCACACTTCTGAGGAGCAAGGTAAGAGTAATTGCTGTGGTGATGTTTGTATTGCTCGTCTTGTAGTATGCCGAGAACTTGACCGTCTGGATTGAGAGCGCGTGAAAGTCGAAGGCGTCCGCGGTCCATGCTGCAAAGCCGCAGAGGAAGAACAGCCAGTTCTGACCAGTGAGTTGCATCATGAGTGAGATAGGATTCTTGAGCGGCTTTGGTCGCTGCCATTCTGTGCGTACTTCGCCGTACTCATTGCGGATCTCGACTCGTTGCTCCCATTTGAAGAGATCGAGGATGCTCTGCTTCGCTGTGGGCCAGATACCTGTGGCGATAGGCTCTGCCTCGCGTCCGGTGGACTCCATGTCGGTAGCGTATGGGGTGAGATCTGAGTAGGTGTCGCCAAGATAGACAAGACTCAATGGCTTTCACAAGGCTCGAGGAAGAAGGTAGATGAGGGTAAGCAAAGACCAAGATGACAAGACATGCAGGGCTTAGGCGCCACGGTCTTATATGTGTGATGCTATCCAGATCTACGAGATACTCACAAGGTGTGTATGACCTACCTCCACACGCTCCACACCATACCCCGCCGCGCCCAGAGATGGAGCGACAGGGTTGTGTTGCAGTGAAATCGGGTACCACCCCGTGCCACGATACGAGAAATATCGTGCGCCCAGCAAAGGCGCTCAACAGATACGCCTCTTCTGTTCCGTTACACGACATCTTCCGCCGCCAGTAGCATGGATGCCAGGGCATTGCGCGGTGAGATATCGTCGTGCACGCCGGGAGGTCTCCGGTCGGTCGAAGTCGCGTGATCATCTCCATCCTCCAAGACCAGATACCGCGTCTTGGAACATCTTGGCTGCAGTACGCTCTGCTTGGCT
>JAVRRP010000788.1:0-13945 GCA_036872775.1 Oleoguttula sp. CCFEE 5521 | reverse complement strand
CGTCATGATCAGCATCACCATTGTGGAAGAAGCCAACTTTAGCAACGATATCATCTGCGATAGTCTCTAGGTTCCCGATGACATCGCCGCCTCGGGTCTTGGACGCCCGACTCATGTCAAATGCCTTGTAGATGATCTTCTTGTCATTCGGTAGGGACTGATTGAGAAATTCGATGCAGTGCTTGAACGCATCGAGTAGCTTCGACTCTCGCGGCGTGCGCTCGCGGGACTTGATCAGGTTCAGCACATATATCGGACAGCCGTAGCGCATGAATAGATGATCGAAATGCAAAGCCGCTGGCTCGTAGAATGGGTCTTGCAGATTGAGATCAATGTCTGGCTTTGGTGTTACACCGCTGTTGTCCTGCGACCAGTAGAGTGGTATACTGCCTCGGTGGTGAACGAAAGACGTCCAGGTCGGGTTCGTGTACAATCGCGGTCCTGGTGCGTGGAATGAGCTGGTGAGCATTTCAGAGACGATCTGCTCTGTCTCGACATCGTTCGCTACGTAGCCCAGATCATTGATGCCGCGCTTCAAGAAACGTGCACCAGCGAAGAACCTGGAACGACGGCCGATGATGGTGATGTAAATTGATCGACCGAAGACATCAAGCGCTGCTTGGTCGATGAAGCCATGCACGATCGGCATACACCAGTCATAAGCGTGGTCAAGGACTCGTCTCGCAGGCCCGAGCAGGTGATGATTCCAGACAAAGACATCATTGTAGTCTGGATGACCGGGGTATATGCCGTCACTAAGAGCCTGGCGCTGTGCGACGATGTTCTGCTGCAACGTCCTCGTGATGTTATACGAGTAGCTGAAGTAGAATGACTTGCTCAAGTCGAGGTTGTTGAAGATTCCAAGAAAGCGCGCCTCTTCTGCGTTACGATTTCGCATGAAACTTGAACTGGACCCGGTGGTCAATGGCACGAGATCGGTAGCCTCGACCTGATACACGTAGTGCCCGCCGATAATTGCCACCTGTTGCCTCTTCGTAATCAGAAGCATGTAGTAGCTTTCGGTGAATCGAATGAAACCCAGCACACCCCAGAAGACATACTTGAATCGTAAACCGCCGGTCGCCTTGTTGCCCTGATCGATAGCAGCGAGATTGTGGTTCATCTGCTGACGATCATAGACAGTCTCATCTTCCGTGACAGCGAGCCGGCCGGGAGGTGACGTTCGATCAATGCGTAGGAGCTTGAATTGGGTGTCCCTGATGTCAGCACCCGTGATCCAGTATCGAGCATTCGTCTCGTACAGCGTGAACTTGTGCATTCGGAAAGGGCGAGTCGGGGCACCCTGTCCTCCATCCCCTTGTTCCACCGCATTACCGCGGTCGTCGGGCTGGTCTACATCATACGATGGTCCATCTTCCTCGTCGGAAGGATCGCCGACTCGTGGATACAGCGGCCTATCTTGTGACAACTCGGAATCGCCACTTGCATGGCTTTTGACGGTCGCGTCGTCAGATTCATCATCGTCGTCCGCATCGCTCACCGAGACACCACTTTCATTCGCGCTACTGCCGTGTTCGATCTGAGCCTCTGGATGTGCAGTCGACCTGGTACGGCGACGCTCTGGCGATGTAGATGGTGGCTCATACTCGCTAGCAGAGCTCGGATAGGCATCCACTGGGCCGTCGTCCATGCCCGCCACAATGCTATGTGGAGATCACTGAAGGATCTGCACAATGATTGCGACCCCTCCGTAGCTCCTCAAGCATGGCTGTTGCTTGGAGGATTCTTTTGCCCAGACGCATTCACTAGCGGACGAACGAGGCCTTCCTCGAACTTAATCACTATGAGGACGTGATCCTGGACGACGCGAGGCAGCGGTCATCATTTAGTCTGCAGCGCGACCACGTAGATTAGCCGCGGAAGATTAACACATTCCGATGCTGTTGCGCGGTGGAGCATAGCAGTACATTCATCGTAGTCGGCGGCTTCGGAAAGGTCGATCTGCCGAGCCGAGAGTGACAGCGGGATGGCGTTCACGTACATGCGCTTCCCTCGTTCACGACAGCGACGAGTTGCTCCTACCTCGATGGTCCATACTCTTGGAGCATAGTGGTCTTCAGGCAACTTGACAAAGACACGCACAAGCTTGTGTGTCGTGTATAACGTGCCGCTATGATGCAGTTCCAAGATCATACGCCGCGGACCTCCGTTCACTAAAGGGTAGCCTGCATGCCTGCATGTTGCTTCGTAGGGATTGAGGACGCACGGCAGTCGCTAAGTAACGATACGAGCCATGGAGCACCTCACTGCTACGAATGCTTCAATTGTACCAGGTGCGATGGACCTCCTGCTCATCTTCCCGCGCCTCGCCCAGCAGGCCGGATCCTTCGCAAGCCAGTACATACCAGATATTATGAATAACGCATGGAGCGGCGGCAGCGTGATCGCAGAAGCGACAGGTGGACAGGGTATGGTGAATAGTACAGTCACGAACACGAGCTCGATTTTGGCACAGCACACCGCTACAGCCCTAGATGCTGTCCTCCGAGAAGCCTGGTCACAGGGCGCAGCTGAAGAGAGCACGTCAATGTTCGGTACGATACTAGAGACTGTGGGCAAGCTCAAGAACTTCGGCGGCATCTTTGCGTACCTCACTTCGAGGTGGGCGTTGGCTACGTTCACGGTCGCCATCGTGCTCAATCGCGCTCAGTTTTATGCTTCCTCCCGAGAGCATCTCCGCATACGCTGGCACACGCGACTTGCGATCTACTTGCCCGTGATCCTGATGTTCGGCTATCAGATGCTGCGTGTACTTGAGGCACTGCGATGTCAGACATCGCCAGACTTCTCGCAGCTGCGGTATGGGGATCCGGCCAAGAATCTGTCCATCGACTTTGGAGGTGAGACTGGCTTCTTGTATGATCTGAGCTCGAGGCTCCTGTACTGGAAAGACGACGAAGCATGTTGCTTCGAGCGAGACATGTCCCTGCCCGGATTGAGTGGCGACGCGTCAAAGCTTCGTGGGTCGATGTCGCTACTCTTTAGCTTCTTCCTCACCTTGTGCGGTGCACAATTCCTCGAAACAGTCGCATGCTCGCTGCAAGGCGTACTGCCAGTACCTGAGACTGGCATGACGATCTTCGAGCACTCGCTTGCTTTCGCCGAGTGCGAGGCCATGTTCAGTAGTTCGCTCGGCTTGGGGTTCTTCGGAAGATTGCGGACTCCAGAGACCGCCAGCACAGCAGCGACTGAGGGCGCCAAAGTACTAATCACTCGGTCACAGATACTGCAACGACTTAACGTTCCACCTGAAGTGCTGCTTGTGTGCTTGATCACTTGCTGCAGTCAATTAAGTAGTGCGATACTGGCTATCACTGGGAAGAGGCACAAAGTACGACTGGTCAATACCGCGATCTGGGGTAGTTGCTACATGGCGGCCTTCCTCTGGAGCTTCTTGCGGATCTTCATGCAGCCGATTCAGAGTATCGCAGATTTAGGCGTGCTGCGATTCCCGACCGTGTGCGTAGTAGGCTTTATACCGCACGTTATTGTCCTGCTTGGTATCGTAGGATGCGGTGCCATTTACGGACTTGCCTTCTTGATCACCATGGCGTCTGTACCTCAGGCAGACGGCGAGCGACTTACGATCAAGCAACGTGCTGCTTGGACATATCAGAACCTACAAGCCAATGTACAAATGTCACAGTCGTCCTCGATACGCATCAAGATGTCGGAAGATTTCTACACTGCCCTGCTGAAAGTCGGCTTCAGCGTTCTGACTGCAGCAAGCGAAGCTGTCTATCTCAACGCGGGCACTCGCGTGCAGGTCACGCAGATGACTTGGGTGGAGCGCAAACGTCTCGATGAGATGGCTGGTCAATTACAAGCAAAGTCGTCCAAGCACACACTGAGGATACCCACGGAGCTACTTGGCGGCGAAATTGCACGAGGTGTCGACTTCACTGACGAGCAGAACTTTGCTCTCGGTACCTCGCCGTATGCTCGTGAACGCAAGTCCAAGCAAAGAGGCAGTAAGGACGGTAAGACCAACGCCAATCAGGCCGAGAGTGGACTTGGTGTATCACAGCGTAGAACGCGGATGCAGCTGACCTTTGACTTTGTCACCGGCGTCTTTTGGCTATCTGTAGCTACCAATGCGGACTTGGTGCTGGCAATGCTAAGCGAGATCGGAGTACAAGGCAAACCTGCTTGGCTTGTCAAGCTTTCTACTACCAGTGGTAAAGTCGTTACAGTGACACCGCCTGATGGTGCCAAACCTGACAATCTTGAGTTCTACATCCTGAACTCGGATGGATGCTTTACGCTGCCCACAGACCCGAACGTCGATGTCGAAGCAGAGATGCGCCGCAAGCTTGAACATACTGGAACCTACACTACGGAGGACAGTCTCGATAAGAACGTGTACAGCTGGTGGCGGAGTGGTGGCTGGTTCGGTGATCTTGACAACAGCGGAGATTATGAGCAGTCCCTCATTAATGATGACGACAACGCCAGCGTTGTTTCATCGTCCACCAACGCCAGCATGAGCGATGCATGGTCAGACGTCTCTGAAGGCAGCGGCAGCCGTACACCTACACAGCGTAACCCGTATTCAGCGCAGGAGACCGGGACACACGGTGGCCTTGACATCGCCTCGCTGTCACGACTACTGAATCCTCAATCTCTCGCAGACCGCGAAGAAGCCCGAATGCTCTCAATGAGCTTACAATCAAACCGACCCATCACCCGCTCGCAGTATCGCCGCAGCACCAATAGGCAGCGCGCAGAGCTCCTCATGGGTCCGCGCAGCGCCTCCATCTCAGCTGAAGAAGAGGAACACGACATCGAGCGCTTCATCCTTGAACGGCGATCCGTGACTCGCGCCCGTGACCCTACAGCCGGCAACTGGGAGATTGGCGCAGAGGGCATGGGTGCTGGCGGACCACAGTGCGTGGTCTGTCAGTGTTCGCCGCGGACGATCTTAGTCTGGCCGTGTGGATGTCTGAGTATGTGTGATGATTGTCGGGTTGGGCTTGCGGCGAGGAATTATACGAAGTGCATTTGCTGTAGGACGGATGTGGCTGCTTATTCGAGGTTGTATGTACCTTAAGCCACGCTGTACTCAGTCAACAACGACTGCGTCCGGTGTCATTGAAGCGTCCCATCGCTTATAGCTCCTTACACGTAGCGAGTGTCATCGTCGCTGTCAAATTGTGTCGGCTTACTGTTCGACCTCATGTCTGATTTGCGGTCTTGGCGTCACGTCTCAACTTCAACGCGTCACATCAAATCCCTTCTCCTTTCCACTTCTTACACCACAACGCGACCCACCTGTCCATACGCTCATTTTACTGACCCAGACGGCCTGGATCAGTTCGCTTCTACTTCATAAACTTTTCAGGACCTTTTATGCAGCCAGAGCCCACTACTTCTACTACACAGTTTTCAACCCAGCAATCTCAGACACCTCCAGCCACCGACCAACATGGCTTGCACGACGACAGTCCTGGCGGCGTTGTCTTGCACCTGGAGTCTGATGCACCCCGCAGAAGTCTCGACGGCGTCGGCAACATCACACCAGCCGAGCAGCTTGCACTCGATGCAGCATTTGCCGCATCGCTGCAGGAGGCGAGACATGATGGACGGCACCGGGGCCGGGGATTGAGCCCAGCATCGCCCGCGGGATCAGTCTCCCCTCCCCTAAGCACACCGACTGTCGTGATCAGGAACAGAATCGAAGAGTATGAGAAGGCGTCCACGCCACCTGCGCACAAGAAGCGGAGTGGACCGGCATTCGAAGTATTGAAGAAGCCGAGAGCGCCAGGAGACAAGAGGAGTCCTATCACTGAGCTACCGAACGGTATGTTTGGGCGTGATATGACTCAAGAAGAAGGACACTGACAGTCATACAGAGGTCCTCACACATGCACTTGCGCATCTTGCCCCATCTGATCTGAGCTCGGTGTCCCTAGTCTCGAAACGTTTCCACGAGCTCGTCACGACACCGCACGCATGGCGCAGCGCTTTCTCGCGCTACTTCCCTGGCGCTGAGTCCGTCAATGCACTTGAGCGAGACTCTGATGATGAGGCTGATGTCGTGGTCCGTACCGAAAGGCGTGCCTTCACGCGGTTGACAGCTTTGGCGTCATGGAGGAGCGAGTACATTCTGCGCACGCGGCTGCTGCGATCTCTGTCCCGTGGCAAGCCCGTGCAGGCCATCGCATCGGCGAGCTCCTCCCGTGCTGGGCAAAGCCATACTGCAACGCCGGTGGTCATGTACAACTCACAGCTTTTCACCACTGTCAATCATCTCGATGCTACATTTGGTACTGGATTGAACAAGCGCTTTCCTCGCTTTGTTCACGGCGCAGACGACGTTGGCACAGCCTCCAGCAGCGACCCAAATCTTGCAAAGCCAGACCAGTGGGGCTTGACTGACCCGCAGTCTTTCCTACAGTTCTCGGAGCGCTTTCCTGGTGATGCACAGTACGGTCTCGGTCCAGGAGAGGTCGTAGGTGTGCCAAACGTCATGGACGTAAGTCAGGCGTACGGCATGGTGCATGGCGAAGGCTCGCCTGGTGGGCTGATCTACTTCCGATCCACCGAAGAGATGCGTGGTCGTTTCCTGCTGTGCTCGTCTGCCATGACTGAGCCTGGAGTCGGTGTGCCTAAGATCCTGTCCGCTCGCGAGGCTATCTGCAGCATTTGGCTTGCGAAGTCAAACGCCATCCCCTCACTTACCGATGGCTTGATCGGCATGATGTCTGGGTCGTCTGCTGGTGTGCTGACAGCTTACGCCATTGGCTCAGGTCCGGGCAGTGGCCGTCGTGAAGACCGCTACGCTCGAGGTGAGATGACAGCACGGTGGGCACTGAGTCCGGGAGTGCCTTTAATCGCTGTCAACATCGACAATGACTACAGCATGACTCGCCAGTCGCAAAATCGTATTTGGGCGACTGTGCTCAATGCACTTGGCGAGATCTTCTACCTCACCAAGTTTCCACGCCGTCCCGACATCGATCGTGGTACTCGCATGGACGACGAGGCTATTGAGCGCACGGCATGGCTGACTGGACGAACTGTTTACTGGAACGTCGTCGAGGCGAGTAGACGTATTGCTCGCCCAGATCCGTATGCGGAGTCCAGAGTGGACGGCAGCTACTCGCCACGTTCGTCATGGAATGGCATGTGCTTGAGCAAAGCGCAGATCACAGCAGAGACGCGAGAGGTCGAAGACTTTGCCGCGAGAAAGCCGAAGCACTTCCAGAAGGCTTGCACGGGTTGGGACATGCAACGAAAGCTCGAAGTGGATTTTGCCGCCGACGATGGTCACAACGCCGGCGAGGGCATCTTCGTGGTTAACTGCGGACTAGACGAGGAGAGTGATGCAGCTGTCAGGCGCTATACGAGATGTCGCGTGCAGGACTTCCCAGTTCCGCCGCAAACATCAACGCCTTCGTTGACGACAGCTAATACGGGTCCGTCGACACCACCATCGCTATTTGGAGAGACGTCATCGACACCACCTACCATCGCGCCCTCTACGGTCTCTTTCGACAGCCTTGAGCAGACGCTGTCCCGGGAGCACTTTGATGGCAGCGTCACCCCTCGGCCAATGATTGAAGAGTGGCGCATCTCGATCATGCTGTTCGGTGGTCTCAAGCATGTACAGATTCTGGCAAGCGCCATTGACAAATCTACTCATGCAACCCAAGTCTTCTCTGAGGATCCGCTCCTTGGCTTTCCAAGTCGATCTGCAGCATCTTCACCGACGTTCACGCCAATGTCAGCGGACACTGCGACCCTAAAGCCTGCTGACATACCTGGTCAGCGCGCTAGACTCATGGCTGTTGGCACACACACAGGATCGGTTCTCGTCTGGGATATGAGAGCGCCGCTGCCACGAGACGCCGAGACGATCAACTCTGTCGAGCCGGTCCGCATCATCTACACGGACTCGCCACAGATTTCAAGTCTGGCTTTGTCCTCGCTGTACTTATTACATGGCGGCAATGACGGGCTAGTACAAGCATGGGACATTCTCGCCTCCACTGCTGAGCCAGTCCGAACCCTCAATTCAAAGTTCGCCTCTCGTGCTCGTCGCCGCCTCATTGTCGCACAAGCCTCTCCTCAAGGCGTGGGCATCAACCTTTTCGCAGCTGGCGCCATCTGTCTCGACCCTGATGCTACAGTACTTCGAGGCATGGTCTCGGTCGGTACAGTATTGCTCTACTGGTCATTCAGCTCGTCTGCAGCAGACCAGTATCGGTCACAGAAGCGTCGTCTTCGTCGCTCAGAGCGTGGGAGCAACAACACCGGCGAGCGCTTAGCTGGCGTCACTCGCAGCAACGTCAAGGACTACATTGCGAATGAGAAGCTCGAGCTCGAGCGTGAGAAGCAGCAACGTCGCAAGGAGACGCAACGCTTTGCTGGTCGCTTTGGCACTGAGCTGCTGGATGGCAGCGAAGAGGAGATGATCGCGTATGCTGCGATGCTGAGTCAAGAGACGCACGAGCTTGAGCAAGTTCGACGGTCTTCTGATACTTCGAGTAAGGCTGGGAGCGCCGCTGTCGCATCAAGCGGATGCAATAGCGCACACACCTACGACACAGCTACGCCAGCACAGAGCCCTTCGACTGGCGCTGTCATTCCGAAAAGCGACGAAGAGTTTGACGCCGACATAGCGGAAGCTATCAGACTCAGTCTCGCTGCTTCCAATGCTGCCGCTCCTTTCGACATACCCATCCGCAAGGCCAAGACCAAAGGCGGGAAGAAGTCTTCATCGACCAAGAGTACCCCGCAGGGCTCACCGACTACTATTGCAGGCAGTAGTCGTGCTGTCGAGAAGGGGGATCTCGACTTTGCGATCCAGCTTAGTCTTGCTGACGAGCAGAGTCGGGCAGATGCTGCAGTCAATGGCAGTGGTGGCGCTGCGTCGAGCGAGGCGATCAATGGGAAAGGCAAGGGACGTATAGATTGAGGTGGTGTCCGTGTCGAATGCACCGCCCTTGTGCTGTCCAAGGTCTATCGCAGTGTATAATCTACAGCGCATGGTCAACAGCGAGCTTGCGGCCGCACACAGCTTACGACGCACAGCGGATGCAGAGTCCCAGCGCAATTGCGCCCTTGCAGAACCTATTCCGATTCCCAAGGTCTTACGCGCGCAAATTTGCAATCGGAGACTGCGACACAGATGTGGTATCTGAACACCGCCGTCAGCGTCGCAACACTTCGGTCACGGACTACGTAGCTTAGCGCGATCAGTTCCAGATTCGGATTCGTTTGCGATGGGGTCTGTGCTTTGCTTCGGCCGAGAGTCAAGTTGTCGCAACGACGTACCTCGTCTGACTGCGATGCGACTAGGCAGCAAGTATATAGACTGCGCAGTAGGTCGCGAAAAGGATTGAGGTAGTTTCAGTATCTCTTCACACTCGAACGTCCCATATCATCAAGCAAGACTCTATTCCGAGCTCTGCACGGTATCGCTCAAGCTTACGTTCAACGGATCGAAACAGCTTCATCTCCAGCCATCTCTTACAACGTCCTTGAAAGATCCTTAGTATCCGACCGGAAGCCATACAAATCATCCAAGATGTTTTGTCGCCGCCGCGAAGCCCGTCGTCAACCATTGATCGCTCAGCTCAGAGTGGCAGCTATGGATGCCTACCAAGCTCACAGCGCACGCCGCGTCGAAGCGCCACAACAGACGACCGGAGCCATTGAACCCCAGTACATCAATCCCACGTCAGAGCCCAAGCAGAACCACGAACAAACCCTCGCGGAAGCCTTCCGCGGCCTCGAGCTGGAGCGAAAAGGCATTCCGCCTCCAACTTACGAGGAAGTGATTGTCAATCGCGCCGTCCTCCCCTCCAGATCTGCCCCGGCTCCTGTGCCACGCAGCTTTGACAGGCACGTTGACGCACTTGACGATTTCGACTCGGACTCTGAGGCCGAGTTCGAACGGGGCATGAGGGGGGGTGGTGTGGTGAGAGGGGGTGATTCGTGGCTTTCGGCGAAGCGGGAGTGGAGAGCTAGGAAGGCCGCGAGGCGGGAGGAGAAGAGGCGGGTGAAGTGTGAGTTGAAGGCTGTGCTGAGGGAGGGGAGGATGGCTTGGCGGGAGGAGAAGAGGGGGAGGCGAGAGGAGAGGAGGGGCAGGAGGTGTTGTTAGATGCTGGGACTCGAATGTGGGTTTTCAATGTGATGGGATTGGTTGGGACGTGGAGCAGGCTTGACTCGGTTGACTTGGGGACGTTGGCATTTTGATGTGGATGTACGATTACTGTCACTTTGAAATTGGAATTGCCTGGATCAACCACTTTCTTCGGCTGTAATTGTGCCTTATCTCCGCAGCAACCCGGCCCCGCACTCTAGACGCCCCCACCTTTGCGCATGAAGCAACCACCTTGACTGCACGGAGATAGGTATGCACTACGATCGCCCGCGGCGGAGTTGCGATGCCAAATGATAAGCAAGTCTTAGTTGATCTCGAAGCACCCGTGCATTGCGCCTCTCAAACGCCTCTTCTCTCCCTACTCTAACCTGGGCCCACTCACTTACGGTTACACGGCAGCATGGCGCATTTACTCGAGCTCAGCCACGAGCTGCTACACTGCATCTTCATCAGTATTGAACCCACAGATCTTGCAGCGCTAAGCCGGACATGTCGTGCGCTGCATGGTTATGTCGATGGCAATCGGCTACTGCACAAGGACATATACGATGCGCGATATGATCCGCTCGAGGCAGATGCCAGTGTGGATTGGCAAGCCAGGATACATGATCTGGCGAAGCTGGAGAAACTGATGGAGTCGCCGTACGCTGAAGTGAAGAGGACTGATCTAGACTTCGTCGCCCGGCAGATCGATGAGCTGTTGAAGTCGACGACTGTAATCGTTGACGATAGTCGAAATGTCCAACTCCTGGCCGACGCTTTTATGGACACGACGAATATGGACGCCTTTCTCTGCGGCAGTAGTCTCTTCTCCCGAGGTGGCGATCTCAACAAGCATAGCGCAGCCAAGACAGATGAGCTGCGGCAGACATCAGCAAGACTGCATTGCCTTTATGGAGTACCCATCGATGAGACCGTCCCCTCTCGCTCATCCTTCCACATGTACCGGCAGAACGTCAGTCTTGCGCCAAGTTCCTGCACACGACTTCAATCGAAGCCCTACCTGACCCATACATTCGCCCGCTCAAAGGTGTACGATCTCCGCCAGTACACCGAGCACACTCTCTGGGGTCCCTTCAAGGACGACGGATCCCAACACGTAGACTGGGAGAAAGTAGAAGCCATCATGGTAGTCCTAGGCTTCAACCTCCGCAAATTCTCCGAACGCTCTGATCGGCGCTTCCCAATGATCTGGGACGAGCCCTGGATCGGCGCATCGCCCAATTCCTACGTGTCCCAGCCAATGTCGCAACCTACTGCCGATTCGCCACCGGACGACTTTTCCATGACCTCCAGCTCCATCCCCTCATCTCCATCGCCGTCCCTCGACTCCCAGGATCCCTACGGCGTGACCGGCACCTGGATGCGCGTCGTGTGCTTCCTAGACTACAACGATCTCTACGCCTTTAACTTCTCGCTCAAGATCCCGGCATCCGAACCCCGCGAACCAATCGCAACAGAAGAGGGTATGATACGTGTCCTCGAATCCGTACGTTCTCACCCGCCCTAGTACTCGCGCTGATTGTGTTTCTTCTGTATAGCCATTCGACTAATCCGCGTCAAGTGGCAAGTCACGCGTATCGCGCCCGCGAGCAATTCGAATTCGGATGATGTTGATGAGTTCGGCGAGGCGATGGATTGGAGTGGATTCAAGGGAGAGAGGCTGCCGGTTGTGCATTTCCAGGGGACGAGCAGGAGTCTGCATGCGAGTTGGGATCCGAATGCTAACAGTAAGATACGAGGTGAGTCTCCTTGTGTTCATACTTGGGGGGCAGGGAGGTGCTAAGACTAATGTGAGAACGAGGCACTGTGCGACAGACTCCTGAAGGGGAAATTCGGTGGACCACTTTCTCGATTTTCCACGGAGAGGAGAGGTGGCGAAGTGAGGGGATACAGGTTGGTGGGTTGCGGTCTGCTAGAGGAGTGTTGGGGAACTGGTTTGATAAGTACGCTTGGCTCTGCGCGCTATGATGGAATGACTCGCTGACATGGCACAAAAGGGATTACGATATGCATGGCCCTGCGGGACCTACGGCTTTCTGGAAGGAGTCTGATGATCTGGAAGACGAGTAGATGACTGGCATCGTTTGACCTTGTGATGCTCGAACAAGACTTCAGTAGCGTGATCTGGCCTCTTGGCCTGGGGTTGCGTAAGAGAGACTGGATGTATATATTGGAGCCCCTCGAGCCATCAAATCGTGGAGACACATCTTTGCCCTTTCATGAGCTTCCCTCGATTTCTACGATAGACTCCTCGCGCTGTCAACGCTAGTAAGGAAGCCTGAATACTGGAGGTGATGAGGCTAATCAGATAATACTTTAGCCGCGAGGACCAGGCAAGTGACAGCGATGAAGCAGGAAATGCGGAGCTGCAATGTGCGACGCTGTCTCAGTCACCCGGTGAGGTTCTCAGCGATAACAGCGGTGTGTCAGGGAGGGATACCTAGACGTCGGCGAGTGACGAGGTAGCTGTTCCATGTCTATTAAGAACCACGAAGACAGCACTCATATGGAAGGAAGTGCGATAACAGAGTAGCCGGAAAGACCGCGTGTGACGATTGTACACTATCCGGTACAAGGTACGGACTAGTCTCATAGTAAATAGATTAAATTGCACAAACGCGCTTGTATCGATCTGTACAAATACCAATGTGCTGTGAAGCCTCGTCTTTGCGCTGTACAAAACCGATGCCTTTATCTATTGCTTTTCGCTGTACATCTTGCCTGCGACGAAGCGCATCTCTGTTATTTCTTCTCCTCGTTTATCCATGGTCAATCACTGTCCGATAGCTGTCCGCGGACTATACATCCACATCATACACTAACGTGGTAGCCTCCGAGGGCCGTCGCTGTCCCATCTCGACATCCTCAACGTAGCTACTCTCTCTCTGCCACCAAGGCTTACCCATGAAGACCACAACGATTACTAATCCCATGCCCGCACTCGCAGCTCCGTACACAAAAGCCATCTTATACCCCCATAATGTAGCCTGCTGAGCCTGCTCAACGGTATCTGTAGGCATACCGACAGTAGCGTAGTGCTGAACAATCAAACTAATCGGCAGCGAGAAGCTCATGGCCAGGTTGACGAGGATGGAAGTGACCGCTCCAGCGATACCTTGATATTTCTGCGGCTGTGACGAAGAAAGTGCGATCGTGGTAGCCGTGTAGGTCAGATCTATGCCCAGTGTAGCGAAGAGCATCGAGGGCAGGACCTCGTACCAGTAGTGTAGAGGGAACGGGACTACGGCGAAGATTAGCGGTGCACCCACCCATGCTAGTCCGGATAGTATGAGGACCGTCTGTATGTGGAAGCGGTGTGAGAGCCAGCCGTTGAGTACGCAGAGAATGATGCCGCCGACTGCCAAGGGCGTGTACCAGAGTGATAGCATAACACCCTGCAACCCGCCCGTCACTCCAGTGACGATCTCTGAGTCGAAGAACTCAGCACTATTATAGAGCCAGACGCCAAAAGACGCAAAGAAGAAAAGGCAAGCGATGCAGAGTGGTAAGACGCCCCTAGGGTTGAAGAAGTCGAACGGCAGAAGTGGGCACTTTGCATACCAGCCTTCCACGCAAAAAGCGACCAGGAGGCATCCAGTACCGCTCGCAAGTGGAGCGTATACGATTGGAAACATGAAGCCATTCGTTGACTGCTCGAATTGATTTGCATAAGGTTCCACACTGAGGGCATAGGTGACGAGGATCAGTCCGCCGATGATGAAGAAACCACCAACCCAGTCCATGGAGAGGTCATGTTCCCTGCGGTCCATTCGATCCCGAGGTACGCAGATCCAAGCCAGGAGGGCTGTG